>JAVSBT010001683.1:0-17960 GCA_033118115.1 Pharyngocirrus eroticus
TAACCTCAAGAGTTTAATGTATATAAAATGAGTCAAAAATAATAAATAATTAATGGTGATTAAATTTGGTCTTTTTGCAGTTAAATTTAAATGTTTGAACTGAATCAGGGGGTCTGGGAGTTCATTCCATATTTTGCTGCCATAATGAGAAAAAGAACCTTTGTTTTCCTTATCTCCAAAATCCAGCCCTTTTATCTAAATTTAAAAAGCCCCCCCCCCTCCTTTAAAGTAGAACTCAATTATCTATGTATATTTTCATTGGCAGATTTTAGTTCCTTGCACTATTTCTTCACAAGACTGAATACCTAGTCATGGACAAATTAATTCATCAGCCATGGCACAGCAATTTTGTCCCACATTTGCCCCAGCTTTAATCCCTTTTAGCTTTAAAGATGTGCAAAATTACGTTCTATTTGAGAGGTATGTGACTAAATTATCTTTTGCGTTTGAAAACTTTAACAAACTTCTTGATATAGAAGCCTACCCTTTCTAAAGACTGTTTTGAGGAATGCTTTGGTTGCTACTGGTCTAATCTCTTTGTCAAAGTTGATCACCCGTCCTGCAGACAGTGGCACCCTTCTGAAGCCCATAATTCTAGAGATATACAAGTACGTTTAAATAGAAAGATATCTAAAACAAAATATTCTAAATTGTGTTTTAATATCAAAAACATTTACTCTATTTAATTCTGTAAAAATTACTCACCTGTTGAGATGGAAGCTTGCAATTTCACCATTATGTCTGTCATGGCCACCAATAGGCCCCCCTCCAACTTCTTTATCTCTTTCATACCTGGAATCATATAAGATTACTTGCATTATGATATGTACATTAACCTGTCAAATGGGAATCAATTCAGATGCATAGATAGTAGTAAATATTTTCCTGGTATAATCAAAGCTCAATTATATTGAATTTATCTGAATATATTCCAGTCTATTTTAAGTCTGTTAGTAAGCTTTATTCCCTTGGCAGCGTCATGATTTTTCAAACGTGAAGCTGCAGATAAAGGTCTAAGCATGCACAATGAAACCTGCATAAAGTCAGGTTATCGAAAATGTCTAAACAGTTTGACTTTAATATTGTGAATTCAAGAGAGTCTATCATAATTTGAAAATTGTATGTTAGATTTCTTGATATTTGATGCAGACTGTCTGTCAGATATTACCATTTTGGTTTGAATATAACTGTTTGATTGCCTTCAAGTAGAAGAATAATCTTCAACTGTGTTCCCGAATATGCGATATCAGCCAGTCTAATACGGGCTGTAGACATCGCTCTCAGGACAGCACCTGTGATCAAGAAAAAAATAAAATGTATCTTAACAAGACTATAACGTTTTTGATTTATTTTTTGGCTCCTTAAACATAAAATTTACCTTTTAAAAAAAAACCATCATCAAAAGCGAAAAATGACTGACCCCATGCATTGAAGAACAAATCAATTTAGAATTGCCTTATAAAACATACCTAATTCTGGAGTAATATCAGGATGGATGGAGTCAAGATGGACCCAGTTATTGGCGAATTTCCAACATTCTTTGACGCCAAGATCTTTTCTGTCGACATCCAATTCATACCACTGTAGCAATTGTTTCACATGTATTTGTACATCCGTTGGAATTGTACTCTTTGCACTGAATTGTGGTGGAATTGTTACATTCGAAAGTTCTCCACCAATCTTTTTGTCTGAAACAGTAGTTAAAGTAGTGTTGAAAGTTATCGCCACATATTCCTGCCCATTCTCCCCTTTTTTGAGCTGAAAATCCGTGTCTACACTCAAATTATGATTCCTTTCGCATACAGTACATTTTGTTGTGAAAAAAAGAAGGGATAAAACAGACACACATGATCCTACTAAGATAATTAGCCCAAATCTCCGTAACAATTTCATGATTTATATCATGAAGTTTCTGACTGTATTTTTAAAAACATCCAAATGTTGTCTCCGCAAATGGATATAGAATGCAGTTTCCAACATTCAATACTCTATTTTTTATGAACTTATCAACTTTAATTGTGTATATAGAACTAGCATCTCCCATACACGTATGTGGATATTTATTATTAACTCAGGTTTGCACCATAGGGGAGACTATCTTATATTCATAAATATAATCCTTTAAATCAATTACTTATGTCACGTAACTGCCAACTTTGAGACGTACAGTAAAACTGACATGTACTGTATACCATATATTCTCTTGTCTTTGTTGTAGTTATTCTTTGTTGTGATCATTTGCAAAATCTTGATAAATGGAGGTTGAAATTGCTGTCTTAGTATTGGTAAAAAATTGTTGAGAATCTTCATGATACAATGTTTTGATATAATACATCTTGTATGTTTTTAATGTATGAAGGTAGAAAGGAAATCTGTCAACAAAAAAAACCTTGTCCATTTTGTCAAGGTCATCAACAAGTTTCTGGGTGGACATACAGTGCTTCTTTGTGCACCTTTTCAGAACTAATTCATACTTGAAGAATACAAACGTTTGCAAAAATATTGGCATACAGTACATGACATAGGCCAGTTGTTTGCTCTGTGGTGTGGAAAATTAATTTCTATTGTAATACTGGTGAACAAATCATTAAATAATTACACATGTACCCTTTTATTAATAAATGATAATAAGTCCGGAAATTATCATAACAGTATAAATCCTAGAATATCTCTTACTCTAACCTATCAAATATAATACTAATGTCAAACTTGAAACATACTAAAACAAGGAGTGCTATGAAAAAGTGAGCTGTCATCTGAAATTGATTGTTTGTTAATTTCAAAAAACAAAAAAGAAGGATCCCATTGTTATACTTATAGTTGAACTTTATTACCTAAATTTGTTATAAAAGCTAGAACAAAGAAAGATTCCATAATGTCTATATTGGAATCTTCCTATGATCCTAAACATATCTTACAAATTAAATAGAAGACAATTTATAGATCGATTCTCTGTGATGCCAAAAGACAAGTTATTGTGATAACATTATAAACTGTGGGTACCACACATTCCATACTTTTGCATTACATTTCATGAAAATTGATATACAGTTTAACATCCTAGTGTATTTCAAATATTTTGATTGTTTCATTTGGTTTTGAATAGGATGTAAAAAAACCTATAAATATACAGTTTATTCCCAGAAAAGAAGCACAACTTCACTTACCCTTATCATTATATAGTAAAAGTCTTACACAATATTTTTCACACTAGCAATTTTTCATCACTTTTTGTTGATGCAACATGTTTTCTCATAATCTTCACTCATAACTAATGCCAGACTTGTACGAATCCTGCCAATTTTTCTTGGCACCATAATTTACACATATTGTGTGTCAGCTGAAAGACTATATTGCAAATGTCTATGTTAATTTCACTCTATATAAATGGACATATTTTTTTAGGTTTACATACAAATCCAAGCTTTTACTTTTATTGCTCTATATAATGACTAGCTGGTTTCAATAACCAGACAATACAATGATACAAAGACAGAAATACTATGATTAAAACACATTTTTAAAAATATGATTGTCATATATACATGATTAAAGCTGAATTTGAGCTTAATTTATCGTGGAATAAACAACTGCAAAGGCACTAAATCATCACAATGTAATAGGATACCATAAAATAAATATATGAAGAAACTCATCTCAAATAATATAATTCTCTTACTGAAATATAGATGGAGTCACTGAGGCAAACCCAAAAACCCTCATATGTACATTTGCAGAATGAAATAACTTGCAAATGCAGGCCCATAAGTAAATACATTTGAAATCCATCTCTTTATGACATCTTTATCACATACACAATACAATCATAATTCTACTAACAGAATTCCTCACTCTCATCAATGAACTGCCTTTTGCCTTTAGAACATAATCATAAAATAAAATAATATCTGAATATGATTGAAATTCAACTTCTTTAAATACCTACATGTACATAAAATATAGATTTTTTTATCTCAAACTTTTGATTTTTTTTTAGTCATACAAAGGTACAAATGTTTGCGTCACAACTAAGCTGCTAGCTAATTAATGTGTATGGCATTTCTTTATGATAAGCGGTGGGGCTACATATATGAACTTATCTTAGATAAGTATATCACACAATCATAAAAAAATAAAATAATTCATTGGAACTTTTACATCCGTATAACTCATATTTGTAAGTTTGTGGCCATTTCGAGGTATTGATTTGTGTACAGCAAGAAAATTTTCTTTTGAAATTGAGGTCAAAGATCATTGCATGGCAGTGAAAGGGCCTGAGTAACACAAGCTTTATCCATGTAAGTAGGTAAAATAATCACAACCAACTAATGCCTAACAAAAACAAGACTTTCAGAAGGTCCATTTACAGGCTGTGTGATAAAAATATAGGACATGTAGTACTATTCCATATTCATCATCAGGGTATTAACCTATGCTGCAGATAATCAACAGAATATTTTTGTTGACTTTGTGCGGGACTCGAACCAAAGACCATTTCAATTTTATAGAAATCAAATGAATCCTATAAACACAATTTAATGTAATAAAAATCATTTTGTTCAAAACTGCTTTGCAACATGGAAGCATATTTTCTGCTGAAAATACTCTTTAAAGCACAGAGTTTCATTACATTCAGCTTTAAACCTATTCTGGACTCTTATGTATGTAGTTTCTAACAGTAAACTTCAACAACTTATATAACTTTATAATATAACAAATACAAACAACCCCCCCTTTTTTTATCATAAAAAAATTATCATGAATAATCCCCATCAACTACAACAACACTGTCTTTTCCATGTTTTTCTATACAGCTATCAATTGCTTTGATTATATATGGCAGTCTTCTATCTAAGGCTTTGTAGTGAGATTCTGCTAATACTGGTGCTATTGGATCTTTGGATAAAATCTCTTTTAAAACTGCTGATAAGACACCTTCTTTCAGTAGGTGTAATCTAAGCCAGGTGGATCTTCTTATTCTAGATAAATAAAAAATGAAATTATCAAATCCTGAGCAATTAAAAAAAGCCTGCATCCCATTCTTCAACTTGTAGCTTGGAGTTCTTTAACATCTTGAATCAGATGTTTCAAACAATTCAGTTTAGCATGTTACAAGTGAAATAGCAAAAGTAACAAACATTCCACTTTCAGTTTTAGAATAGCATGCTTTCACAAGTTCTTAGAAAATAAAAGGCGATTGGAGCAGAGGTCTTGAAACAGGATGTAATTGTATACCAAATGAAAGTGTTGTTTTTTCTTAGCCTCTAGCAAGGTTAAACCGTTTTGCTATGTTTTATGACAATGACAGAAAATCGAGATCCTAGCACCATTAATTCTTGTTCAAGATATTTAGATTGGAAAGTATTTACATAAAGTTAATATCTTCAAATAAAACCTCCTTAGCACTATTAATTCTTAATCAAGATATTTAGACTGGAAAGTAATTATATAAATAAGGTAATTTATTCAAACAAAACCTCCATAATTAAACTACTCACTTGCAGCATTGGTATATTGGGGCTAAAATAGAAAGCTCGTCCATCTGAGAATTACCAAAACTGGAACAAATTTGAAGAAAAAAAAGAAAGGAACAATCATTATGTAGTCCGTTAACATTGCAAACACAAAAACAAAACAGCTACTGCATATCACTCAACACAGACAAATATTAAATGAATGTGAACAGAAGCTACTTAAAATTGCAATTATGATTCCAGTTAATGAGTTTTTAAATCTTCCCAATTCTTCCTACCTTTTCCCACTATCAAACATGATGAGCATACTATCAGGGTAATCTTTGAAGGTTTCATAATGATGACGATCTGCATTTCCTATGAGGTAGTCAAACACTGCTGCATCAAATATATCCAAAAGGATAGGCCCTTTGTCGTATGGAGGACTCTTCATGACTTGTAGACAATAATCATTATTAATTTCCCATCTTCAAAAATAGAAAAAATTGAAGGATATTAATTTCATGTAGCACAAAAATCAGCGGTCAACATACATTTTTTTGGCACTGTCACAGGTGGACCGATAGCAAAATTTTCCTCTTCAAAACCCCACTGTCTCACATTTTCAATTCACTGTCCCAGCCTATATAAATCAATATTTTGAGCTCAAAGTTTCTAGGCTTTAAAACTTCTAAATTTCTAGAAGAAAATAATAAAATATAACTAGCTAAAGAAGTTACTTTCTTTAGAAAAACTTCTAGGAATGTGCAGGAAATTTAAAAAATAAAAAGGGAACCCCTCAAATGTTGTTCTTTGGTCATTACCGAGCTTTTTTGTCAGGTTTATATGTTCTCCCCCATGGGTGATGCCACTGCTTAAATTTCCATTTATCAGGTAACCATAATACAACTGCTCCCTCTAGTTTTGTTCCATCGGCACAAACTCCATCAGCCTCACTTTTACAATAGAGACATTTCCCATAAAAGCATGTGTTTCCATCTAAATGAAGAAAATTGTTTCAGGTAAATGGTAAGTGCTGTATGTATATTTTGACTATTTGATCTACAAAATGGATTGTTTTATGCCATAGTTTTTAACAGAATTTACATTAAATTTTATTAGCATGAACGAAAAAATATACAATAAACATCACTCTCCAAGTGTCTGAAAATTATATTGTTTCATACTGTCAATTTAATTTGGAGCATAAATATCTACCTTTTGTAAAAAATGTTTTCAATAACTTTTCACTAGCTACCGGCTTAATCTCTTCTTCCAGATCTATAACTCTTCCAACAACAAGAGGGGATCTCTTCAGACCCAATATTCTGATTTGTAAAAGAGAAAAAAATGCAGTGTCAAAGTCATGTACAAGTACAAGTAGACAGCTATGGACAATTACAAGCATTCTATTGAAATACAAGTGTAAACTTTCTTAGTGTGCAGCAATGTAAAAATTTCTTGCTTTAATTTAGAGAAGATTAGTAGAAATTGTGACAACTCAAATATCTGGTTTGTAAACCTACATGTTTCAAGTCATCATGGACTCTCCTCAAAAAATACTCAACATAAAAGAGAGGCTTTTTGCACCAGATTTTTTTTAAATTTTCCAATTCTTCTAGGCTTGATATAGATGTATAGTACCCCCACTACAGGGAAATTGTAAATATGTGATCTTATCAGTTGAAGTAATACATTTGAGATAAAGTATTATACAGAAATGTACTTAAATATCTTCCAGACCTTTTTTCAGTGTAAAACATGTTTGTTGTGTTGCCTCTTTAGTAGAATTGTGACAACTATACAAGACTCACCTATTGAGATGGAAGGCTGCTATTTCTCCATTGTGTCTGTCTTGGCCTTCATATGGCGAACCTGTCACTTCATAATTGCGTTCAAACCTTAAAAAAACCACCATCAAAATCATACCATGCTTAATACATGCGTCTTTATTTGCATTATTATATAAAGAAAACTATATTTCTATCAAAATGTATACCAATGATATTCCTAAATATTATAAAAATAGTGAAAAAATATTTTTTGTTTGTATTTCTATATAATTATAAAACATTAACTACAGACCCTATGAGCTTAGTTTGTGTTTCTTGTCTATTTCTCTATAATTCTAAATTATATGTGATTAAACTTGAAACTTCAATTATTACTTGCAGTTTTCTATAATCCTAACTTTGTAGAATTTCTTACCATTTGGGTTTAAAGGCAACTTTTTGATTCCCACTGAGCACCAATGATAATTTGAGCTGTGTTCCCCTATGTCCAACATCAGCAGCAAGTATGGAAGCCTTGGACATAGCTCTCAAGATAAAACCTATAAAGGTAATTAATAAAGAGTAATGTCATCTGACAGCCCATATACTCAGGGGTCAGGGGGCTAAACCCTTTCAAATTGTTGTGGTACATGGCTTTTTTGAACTTTTGGGAGCGCAATTCCACAAGGAAAGAAATTCTTGGGAATCTTCATGTATGTAAAGCATGGTCACCTCACAGCATGTCCCTGTGATATTTTAAAGCTGCTCATGCCTCAAAGTTTGAACAAAAGGAAACTAACTTCTGTACCATTATTTGAAAGGAAGACCAAATGAATTAGTATTAGTTAAAACCTCTGGTAATGGGTCTATGCTATATAGTTGTCCTCAGAAAAATAGAAATAAAAAGTTTGCCAAGTTCATCTTTGAAAAAAAATCAAATCAATGGATGATGCTTTTCTTCAACAAGGCAAACATATTTACATGCAACATCCTCCGATAGGCGAGAAACTGGTCCATGGGGTTAACTAGTGCTGAAGTACTGAAGTATTGCAAATTTGATCTCAGCTATTTTTGTTACAAATCACCCTGTAAATGTTGTAGTTTGGGAATAATATTTCATCAACTGAGAGAATTTAATTCATTGCTAAGCAGCTAATTTATCATGATCAATAATAATTCATATTCAACAGGCTTTTAGTAAATGTCCTCTTCCCTTATTTCCAAAAGAGTTCCAAGCCATGACAATTTTGTAAATGGCAATAACTATCAAGTTAATAAGAACATGCAAATAGACAGCGGTTTTGATAATTGGTGTAAATCTTCAATGATATTCACTATGGGCTTCCCTGGTGTTTGCGTCATTTAATTTAAGCTGGGACGATATGCCATGAATACATGTTCTTCTATAGACTAGTAGCAAGCAATGCTTTTGCTGTCTTGTACTTTTGGAAAGATTCACAATCCAAAGAATATCATATTAATACCCCACTTTCTAACTGATAGCACTGTGAACGGATAATCTACATCAGCTAAGGATAAAGGTGGAATAAAAAACCAACATACAAATTGACACTAGGAAAAATCAATATACTTCAATCATATTTCAGTAACTATATAAGAATTTGATACAAATTAAAACTGGACAACTGTCAACAGCACATGGAAATAGCCATTAAATAACATCGAAACATAAACACTTATGAAAATGGATCATAGGTTTGTAATCACTTGCTATTGTGCCTCATTTCCTATTGCAAATGTAGCGCACTAAGAGAAAAGACTCGGGGAAAAGTGACACAGTAATTATGATGTATGGCATACTAACATCTAATTTACTGGAATTCTCCATACCAAGAATTTTGTGAATCAAATGTTAGTCTTTTCAAGACCTAGACACGCAAAGAATCTTATGTTACTTATATTACATTAGAGGAGACTGCTTTTTTTGTGAGACAAGAGACTCCATTCGTGGAAAATCAATAAAGCTGTCTTTTATTCTTGCACTTTGTAATTTTCTCCTTCCACTTTATAAATCTTGGAATCTCAGTGTTAGATTCAGAGATACTTCAACTCAAATCAACTAAAAAAGCGTAACCCTAAAATGGCAGGAAATGCGAGGACAAGAATTTATCGTATGAAGGAATATGAATCACCTATCTTGGATGATGACAACAATCATCTCAGACCACCGGATAGGAGGCGAGAAAGTTTGTGGCAGGCCTTTAAAAGGAAATCTGTAGACAGCATATTTGGAGACGATATTTCCAGGTGAGTTTCGCTTCTTGAAACTATTTCTTACACGACATATATTATTATAAAATACTTGATATACATGTAAGCATGTTTTTTTGGAATGGAGTCTGTCTATGAGTTCTTTTTCATAAAGCATTATTTTCAATCCATTTTTCACTACATTTTCTCTATCTTTCACAAATGTTAAAAAAAAAGTTCAATGGACAGCTTGGTCATTCTTTATTGTCAAATCTGCATGCATGCAACTAGCTATAAACACACATTCATGTTCAGATTTTGCCCAATTGTCAAAAAAAGAAAATGGGTCAATAACTTTAAGTTACAGATGAAGAGGTGAAACTGTAGTAACACCCATCTCTGTAATTTCTCAAAAAGCAAATATTGTTACAGTGTCTAGCCATCATATGCACAATATTTTACAAGAAAAACTGATGTGACCATACAGTAAATTGTAAATTTTGTAAGATAAACAACCCCAACCTAACTGAAAAACTGTACGAGCGCCTCGGAGTAGCCGTTAAAAGTAGCTAGATACAGGCGCTATATAAATGTTGTACTCATTATCATTATCATTAACAATTACTTACCAATTTCCGGGGCCAAGTCAGGATAAATGGCTCTATGATTAACCCAGGTACCAGCAGTTTCCCATCCTTCTAACAGGGTCATGACTCGACTCTCCCAATCAAGGTCATAAACTTTCACCAGTTGGCTTACTCGTTCTTGCACATTTGATAAAGTCACATTTTGTTTCTGTCTTTGAATCATTTGAGGATTCATGTTCTGAATAGGGTGTGTGTTATGATGCCCATCAGAACCAGGAGAGGTTAAAAGGAAGACAGTCAAGAAGAGGAATGTTAGGACAAGCAGCATCCCCACCCGCATTTGCAACTTCATCTTGAAAGTTCTTTATGAGCACTCTCTGTCATAACAATATGGATCTGTCTCCTTAGTATTCACTTTGCTGATTATTTTTCTTATGAAAAATACTGTCTGGAGTTTATGACACATCTCTAGTGTAGCAAAATATTGGAAGACTTAAGACCTCTGCACCGCCCTTTCTTTGTTATAGTCCTATATAAAGAAAAAAAAAAGAGATGAAAGTACCAACAAGCTTTGGCTTTGCAAACAGCTTCTATACAAATTTGTTTGTTTTCAAGATTTATGAGTTAAACCAAAATAATCTCTCACTCACACAGAAAAGCTATGAACATCAAAGTATTGCAGACTGTGTCCTCCATGTACAATATCAGATATAATCAGGATTGATTATTGTTAAGTGTATATATTGTATAGAAGCTGTTTACAATGTTGGCATTACAAATAATAATAATTCTAGCTTTCAATCTTTTCTAGAACAATAATGATACCTAATACTGTACCTTTTCATATTCCTTATTCACAGCTAATCTACTATAATTAGTCTATATGCTTTGAATAATGATTAATTTCATATATCAAAGAACTTTAAAAGCCTACTCAGCTAATTCTGTATTACTTCAATCATTGTTTTCTATTACTCACTTTACCATACACAAGATTCAGATGAAGATGGTAGATACTCCTAATATCAATTTGGAGACAATATTTGGCAATATTTTTTACCATCCTTTACAATTCTCACTAGATACACTGTCAAACATGGGACTGACACAGTCACATTTTAAATCATACCAACAGTAACAAGTTGGTTTAATACTATCTATCCCTGATGATGAATAATTATGTAATAAGTTGATATAAGAAGGTTAATTTTATTGTCTTTATATACTCGATTATGCCATAATCTCTATACTTAACTAAACATTTCCACAGGTCTAAGCTATGACTAATCACACATTTAAAACTGTATCCAAAAATCTGGTAAAAATTACAGAGGCTTCAATATCTGATGTACATTATAGTTGTTAAAAGTTTAATTTGACACTAAAACAATAGGAATCAATTGTTGTTTTGATGATCCATATTTGAGTTCCAAATTCATAAATAAACAAGTAGACCTTAAAACTACACACTTCAATGATACTTATTTCCAAATTATATAATTATCTGAATAATTTTGTCCAATCATTTGTCTCTGGACATCCCTAGAGACCTAGATCCAGCCTATGCCTATGGACCAATTCTAGACCAATTTCAATTCAATATCCATGCCGCCTAAAAATGAAAAATTGATACCAGCAATCAATTTAGGCACTGGTAAAAATTAGCCATTTTCTTACCAAACATGCTATCTAGTCCAGATGCCAAAACAATATCTATATTGATCCCTGGATACCAACTTTATCTTATACACAAACCATAACCAAATTTGTAGAAAATATTATTATATTTTTTTCTACATATGGATCTTGTGCTTGGAACCAATAACATATTTGCCATAACCAAATTATCCAACTACAATTGTCTAAAGCCTTTTTGATGTATGTCCACAAATAATAACACGACCCTTTTTAAATGTATTTCCCAAATGTACCATAGGTTAAAATAGTACAATAAACAGACATTTGGCATGGCAGTGTCATACCCACTCAGGACAAATTCTGCTAAAACCAGATAAATGGAACATCAAAGAGATCTTTACTCAACCTGGAGTATCCATCCTAAGCTAGTCACTGTGTGTCCCAATAGAGTGCTGTGTCCACTGGTCAATATACTTGTTTCATCTCTCCCACTATTAGCTTTACAGAGATGGGTGTATTTTTACTTTACTGACAACTATTGTTGTTTCAGATTCCCTAGCTTGTCCTACAGCTGACGGCAAAATCAATTTATCCTTAGGGAGATCTATAGGATATTATTAGTTATCAATTGTATCAGATAAAATGCACAGCTATTCTCAAATATCAATCACAAGTTGACAAGTTTCAATAGCAATATTTACTATTTCTTTCACTATGCACTTTGAAAATTTTAATATTTTATGCATGTTTGTATAATTTACTTTGATAGGATGTAAAAGGTTAAAGACAGGTCTTGTTATGTCAAAAGGATAAACAATAAGCTAAGGTTTCTAGATACTAAGTTAGGCTATACATAAAAGGGACCATCATGATATCAATATCCCCAGATTTTCATGTTGCTTAATAATATCGTCATCTGGCTGGAAATCAGGTGTAATTACTTGTTATGTAAACTTAAATATAATTCAAACAAATACCATCCTAGATTGGTATTTACTGGACAATTTCATTAATGATCAGAATACTCAAAGAAGAAATCAAGTTATTTCTATTCAAAATACTGATGTACATGCAATAGTGACACCTATTGTTTCTTGGAGGAATTAATATTTTTTGATCTTTTAGTTGCATTGTATCACCCTTTATTACTAATACACACCTTTCATTAAAAATGTTTATGCATTAACTTAATTAATCTTTATTTGATACTTATGACATTTGCTAAATAAAATCAAATAAAATCAAGGATTTTGTCCTCATTTTACTTAATTTATTGAGAAATAAAGACATAAAAAAAAAATACATATATTTGATACAATCGATTTTATCTAAATTCAGAAATTTAAATTTTGACAAAACTGCATGAAACTACTCGGACTTGTAACCATTTTATTTACTTTGAAGCTGTCAACTTTTTCAAATATAGGCATGATTTGTCATGTGGGATTTTGTCCTAGTATAACTGTGGGATTTTGTCCAGATATCAACCAAATTAAACTTTAATACAGTATACATAAACATTTCTCTAAAGCACAAAAAAGGAAGCACTTCTATTGGGACTTATGCAACTGCTACCACCTTATTATCTACACAAAGCAAATTACAATTTACTCCATGGTGCAAATCTATGCAATATTTGATAGTGTTTACAGGGTAAACATAGTGTAAAGACTCTCCTTCTTATTTAGTCTTCGTCCCTAAAGATTTCACCCAGGTTCTACCAGTTAATAAAGTTAATCAGGTTTGGTCACGGCACCGATGTAAAGAATTTGAGTAGACGAAAGGTTCCTTGGCCTGGCTTTGAACTCACAACCCTGTGATCCACAAGCCAGCACTTTACCGCTAAACTAAAAGGTCCGGACCATTTAGACTGGTCAGTAAAGGCTTAAATCGTTACAAAAGAAATCTTTTAGTCAAGAAAAAAAGGTTCTATCTCATTTGCAATTAACCATCTTTCAATTCTTACTTAGCACCATTTAATAGATTGAATTCTTAATTATTTTTAACAATAATATCACTGTAGAATAGTGTTATCAAAGCTAGGATTTAACCCAATATAGATTGTTGATAGGATTTTCAGTGCAAAATGAATGAATGTTGTATAGTTGTAGAATAAGAAATCTGACGGACGATGATCGTTTAATCAAGAACATGAGTCAAACCTTCTTCAAATTGAAGACATGATTTATAAATATAATACAAGGATCTTAGTTCTTACATAACTTTCATTCATTCATTCATGATTTTTTCGACATTCTTTGTAATAATTTGTGGAAAATCTAAGAACGTATACGGCTGATCAGCCATTTGAGCTATACATAAATTTGAACTTCATACTTTGGGGTTACATTGACAGAAGGGGTACATACCTGATGCCTTAAAAAGTCATCTGTAGGCATTAATAATGTTGCCCGACCCTTTTTTTACCGGATATCACATCCACAATCTATGTAAGATGTAGCCACTCAAATATCTCTAACCCGTTCCCGTTTTAAAATAACCAGTGTTGGTGGAAAAATCCATTTTCATGATAAATATTGAAAAGTTGAAAAGAAATAACTGAAAAGAATAAATATAAATGTAAGGAAAAAGGAGCTTTTCTAAAATAGTTCACATTGTATAGGATCATGGCTTAGTCCACTGACACAGTGTGCTTATCGTCTGCATTACACACACTGACACAGTCAAGAAGCACTGTTCTGGGAATACCAATACTAGAAATACTAGTGGTATTAGTACTAGTAGCTAACACTAAAGCTAACGGATCACTATCGAAAAATACGACTTGTAGACGAAAGTCCATCACAACATTTGTAAACAAAATTGTAAGATGACAGAAACGGATATTTACCCTCAGGCTGTACCACCCCTTCCACCAAGGTACAGATTTAGGGACTTAATTTGGGGTGACCATGCGCAACAAGATGAGGAAAGGTACATGGTTCATTTTTTTTGATCATGTAATTTTGTTTTTGTTTTTATTTCGTTGTATAAGTGGGTATTTCAAAAATCTAATCAACGTACTTGCTTTTCTTTATAAGATTGGCTTTCTCCATAATCATTTCGAAAATTGCCCAGCGATTTTTGAAGAGCAGACGACAATTAATGTCTGTGTGTAGTGGTCATTTTTACTATTGTAGTGCACTTGTATAATTATATTTTGCTTCATGTTAGACAATGTGTAAACATTTCCCACTGGGATACATACTCTAATGCAATTTGGCTTCTAGGATATTTGCCACAAAAATAAATCCATAAAAATTAAAAGAGGATTGAAAGCATGCTGCACAATGGAATATAAAATATATGTTGTTTGATAGCCATTTTTTGTTTTATTGTTGGTCATTGTAGGAATGCTTTTGGTTAGTTGCTTCCCTTACCAAGTCGTATGAAAGTATTATTACCCCCCCCCCCCCCCCTTAAGAATATAAATAACTATAATTAATGTATTTAATAAATAGATCAAATAATGAATTTAAATTAACATAATAAAATGACAGAAAACAAAGAATAGACTGAGGTTATAATGAAAAATAAATTTGATATCCACAAACTCTACTACATGATAGAGGAGTGTACTCTGGTAGAAAAAATAGTGATGTTTAGATAAAATAGTGCTATTTAGTGGTAAAATTACACTTACTTTAAATTTAGTGTTGTCAATACGTCACATACTAATCAATACGTCACTGATTTATATAGTATTACTCTTTTTTTCAATGAAGTTTTGATGGGGGAAAACAGAAATTTAGTGTTGATGTCATTTTACCACTGAATATCACTAACAACATTACATTCACTGTTTTTATATCATAACAGTGTAAATAATTGTCCACTTCACTGCAGGCCAACATCCCAGTGGCTTAAATTCTGTAGGCAATATTTCTACATTAAATGGCATTGATTGATGGCACTTTCTTATGCAGTGGTTAAATGTAAATTGTAATATTTCTAAAGTGACAAGAAATGCCTCAAGCTTTAGGGTTAAAAGCATGTTTTTCCTGCAGGAAATTCTTTAGATAATCCTGTTATGAATATATTTTAAAATTTCATTATGTAATAATACACAACTCTCTATGTAAAGCTCTCAAGGTCTTTTTAAATAATGGGATATGAGTACACTGTATGCACATGCACTTCTCAGACCATTATAGTAAAGACCATTATAACATATTATAGATATTTATCATACATAAAGACTGGGCAGTAAAAGTAGTAATTTGTTTGAATTTTTCAATGAAAAGGTGACCCAACAGTTTTGATATAGATTTGAAAAGGCTGACTGAAAAATTGAATAGGGGCAAGAATACTGAGCCAAATGGTGGGCCCCATATATTGTAAAATGTGTGACTTTAAGGGTGAGGGTGTGGGTTGGTGTGGTGAAAAGAGATACAAATACAGCACACATGATCTAACAGCTATTTCTTAGAAAACGGGAAGGGTACTACATGTACTTATAAAGTATCTAAACGTTATTTAATAGTATCAATAAGCATTATAAATATGACTTTTGAACAACCAAGAGCACTTCAGTCAAAAGAACTTTCAAACAGACCACCCAATTCTAGGATAGTTATTTCAAAATACATGGTAAAGAACCCACTGTTTCCTCCAAGATATTATCCATCGGGATCTGCAGGCCTTTATTGATTAATTCTGTGGTGGTTCCAGATCTTTCATTTACACCTGTATGATGTCACTTTGTGCCATGACTGGACCTGAAACCTTGCCACATTGCTATTAAATAAATCGTACTGCTTCATTAGTACCTAGCATAGTCTGTTGTAGAAAACTTTTCATGTCAGTTTTAAAAACTAAAGAAAATGTAATTAGGAGAAACATCCACCTAGAATGTTTCTTGCAGTTCTCTCATTAGGGCTAATCAATCATATTTTTTTATATCTAATTCTTACATGGATGATGCTTGTATATCCTAAAAACTTTCCACTTTTGTATGTTATTGTAACATTTCATTCGACTTTCCTATATTATTGTATCCTTGCATGATACTAAATGATTATGTTCTTGCCTTTCTCTTATCTTAGTTCTGCATAGCAAACCAATTTTTAGCTTTCTTTTATCTTGATGGTGTCTTTCAATGATTGTGTTTCTGTTTACTCTATAATGGACCATGACATTCATTTTTCAGGTTTTTGTAGATACAAAAATGGATTTGATATTTTGCTGTATTTAGCTCAATAATTCATGTTGCTGTTCCAGCACAGCCCTAGCTTTGTGATTGCAAATTACCTTACTTTTAAAGACTAAAATGTATTCCTGCTTTTTTTATTCATACTTGAAAGATGAGGGTTGGTTTCTGGGATTTTTATTTAGCTATTGATTGAGCTGAGAAAAAGGATAATTGTGTAAGCATATCAAACAACATTTTTAGAATTGATGCAAGGTCATGCATCCTTTGTTGACTGAAACACTATATGAGATAATCATTAGTAATTTAACTTTTGACTGGTTTAAATCCAGGAATTGACAAAGATTACAGATGTAATGGAAAGCTCTTAGTAAGAGTAAAATTTAAACCAGTCAAAAGTTAAATTACTAAGGATTGATAATATTACTGGTTAGATGGATTTACACTATGTGAGATAATTTGCACAGTTCCATTGGATGTATTTTAAATGATTTTCCAATTTCCTTTAAAACTTTTAAAGACTTGTGGTTTCAAAGGGTGGTGGTGGGAATAGTATCAGCCACACAGTGATGGGGAGTATGTACTTTCAATGGATACATGTCACAGCCAACATACAATAAATTCGATTAAAAATGTTATCTGTTTATCTAAAAATATCTATTTTGTCCTAATAACTTATTTTAAAGTTGCCTTTGCACATATTTCTAATTGCAATTTCCTAAATTGTATCCTTAACCTACTATATATATTAATCTTTTTCTCTTTTACTCTTTTACCAACTGTATTTCAGCACAATTTAATCTTTGCAAATCTCTTTTTACTTTTTAACTTTTTGCACCTTTGCATGGGAAGGCACAGAAGGAACTGGCTTTTATCAAGATTATTCTCTGATGAAGATGAACATTTTGAAAGGTATAGTTTACAGTTGTGTACTTGTAGATGTTTAGATATAAAGTGTAGTGTACTCTGTAGAAATAGGCACATAATGTTAGCACAAATTAAGGGGGAGATTCATATCATATGGACAAATTGTTTTAAATGTGCTAGGATGCCCTTTGATTCTCAATTCTGCTTTGAAAAAAAGGGCGAGACAATCACCATATTTTTGAAACCAAGTCAATGCCTCATACATGAATCAAGGAATAAGAGT
>JAVSBT010001794.1:8149-19780 GCA_033118115.1 Pharyngocirrus eroticus
CATTTTTTACAGAATGAATAACATTTATTCTATTGACAGTACAACTTGATTCATTCAGCATCCTATTTCCTCTTGTGTTGTAGCTTGCAAGGTTAGAGAAAAATGTTCAGCAATTCCAAGTCAACTTGGCTTCCAATCACCAAAAACATAAAACAGAAATCTCCAAACTTGAAGATCAAATCAAAGGTCTTGAAGCTGATGTGAATGATGCTAGAAAACATCGTAAAATGTTAGAACAAGACCTGAACAAGAGAGAGGAAACACTGGCCAGGACAGAGAATGATTTACGTGCAACCAGAGAAGACAACAGCAACAAAGTAGATGAGATAGAGCGACTTGAAGGTGTTATTAGAGAACTAAGAATCGAAGTGGCAAACCTGCAAAGAGACAACAAAAATGCTGATAATCAGGTAAGCTTACAGCTTGTATCATTAGCAAATATGTTATTGGTTCCAAAATCCATAATGTAGGGGAAAAACCCAGTTTGGAATATAGTTTTTTGGGATAATTTCTTACCTCATACAACGTTTCTGCCTTCACTAAAGGTACGAAATTATCTCAAAAAACTATGTTCCAAAGTTGAATAATTTTTTGTAGCAGGAGAAAAATTGCTTCTTTCTCACTATTCTTTGGTGCAATTGAAAGGTGGATTTTTGGTTCCAAAGTCTACTGTGTTACAGGATCATGTAATGTTCATTTAATTGATATCTATATTTCTTTTCTATCTTAGATTGCTGAACAGTTCCAGGAAATTGACCATCTTCGCTCAGATCTAACAGAATGTAGAACGCAGTATAAAGAGGCAGCCCAAGAAGTGAGTGTGATATCATTGATTATTGACCATGTGTGACCTCCTTTTTAGGCAACAATCACGCTGTCTTAGCGCTATGTTTAGTTTTTCTACTATCGAATAGTTTGCATGAGATGTGTTCACTAAATTTCATAATCACAGATCTATATTAATTAGGATTACAGTAACTAATGCCTGTCAGACCTTTCTCGGTAGACTTTTTTTTGGCAGCTATCAGAGATTATATTGGATTTTAGTGTGACTATTATTTCTTAACAATTTGTCAGAAGTAACTTTTGTTGTCAGGATTATTTTGAGGTTGTTGTTAAAGGCCTGTCGCAATTATAAGATTAAAAGTTTCAAAACCATATCAGATTTTAATACAATGATATTAGATGGATTAATCATTTAGAACTCTGATCCAATGGACCTCCATGTGCAGGGGTCAACATCAGGATTTTTTTACACTGTCCCAGGTGGACCTGTAGCTAAAAAGTCTTCCTTCAAAGTCCACTGTCCCATATTTTTAATACACTGCCCCAGCCTATCTCCACTAAAAAAATGTATTCATACCTGGGACAGATGGGGGGAAAAATTTGCTGTCCCATTCTGGCCCAACAGTCACATCCTAGCGGTCTGCCTTGATCATCTGGGCATCCCTGACATGCTAGTCTGCCCTTATGTTGACCCCAATGTAGTAGAACTAGTTTATGTCTGCCCTATACCTACAAAGCTATATTGCTAAAAAAATATATATAAAATAAGTTGTGACATGTAGTATGATAAAAAAAAAATGAATCATTCAGATTCAGGTCAAGTTTTTTAGAAAGTCAATGAATGTTGCAACTTATCTCATTAATGTGAACATTTTAGATTTATGAGGCTTAGTTGAAACCTTTTTTTATGATGGTAAACACTTGGGTTTTTAAACAAATGGCCTGAATTAGTGGGTTGTGAAATACTTCATAATACAGTTGGCTCTAGTTATTGAAGATAGTATATCCTTCCTGGGAATCTCTTCTAACATAATAATATCTCAATTTATCTGAAAGAAACTGTCAAATTAGAATTATATTTGATGAGATCATACACATACATTTTGAACTAACCATTTAGATTTATGAGGCTTAGTTGAAACCTTTTTTTATGATGGTAAACACTTGGGTTTTTAAACAAATGGCCTGAATTAGTGGGTTGTGAAATACTTCATAATACAGTTGGCTCTAGTTATTGAAGATAGTATATCCTTCCTGGGAATCTCTTCTAACATAATAATATCTCAATTTATCTGAAAGAAACTGTCAAATTAGAATTATATTTGATGAGATCATACACATACATTTTGAACTAACCATTATCACAGATGTTTTGGTATATGTTCATATGAATATTTTCAAGATAAGCAATAGTATGATACTTTCTTCAAAGTGTCTTAATTCCCCTAGACACAATGTAACTGCCTGTGCTCTGATTGGTCAAAAAGGTATCAAATTCAATATGAATAATCAGACTAAACTTCTTGTATTAAAGTAATCAACTGAATTGAGGTTTCACTGAGCAGCAACAAAGTACTTCATTGAAGATTTATGAGATTTTAAAGTGTTTATATAAGTGATTATTGAAATTCTAATGGTATTAAATGAAATCAAATCTAAAAGCCTTCGAATATGATACGATTAAAGAAGAGTGTTGAAGTCTTTGAATATTCTAGTTAAAGAATATTGAAGTGGCACATGTTTGGGATATTGGTTGATTTTTAATTCGGAAGAAACAAAATGTCCACCAATTGTAGATGTGGGAAAACTTGCGAAAGCAGGTCAAGCAAATATTTATCAGTGAATTCTGTGTGCGAGCCATGTGTATCTAGATCGAATTGTTCATGCACAGAAACACCAAGATTGTGTATCAATCATAACTGGAAGAGAAGGGATTCAGATTGTTCAAGTGTTTCATCTACAAATTACATCCCATATCTGAAAAAAGATTATGGGAGTTCAAAAGTCAAAGGTCATGATTGTGCTTGTGGCCGAGATGTCAAAACTAAAGATTTTTCAAATGCTCGTTTTCAGCTTGCTCACCACGAAGAAAAGTTAATGATTATGGAACAGAGTCTGAATACAACTCAAGAACAACTCAGTCAAAGAGTCACAGAAGTAGTCAAGCTAGAACAGGGTGTTAGGAAACTACAGACAGAGTTAAAAACCATGAAAGAACGCTGCGCAAGTAATGATGATGAAATTCATGATCAGAAATCTGTCATTGATAAACTGAGAAAAGACATACTGACTTCTAAAGAAGATACACACCAAGCTATACAGGAAGGCATGGCTTATAAACAACAGGCGGCTAAAATGGAAGTAGAACTCGATGGGGCTAAAGAACAAGAAAAAATGCTGACCAATCAGGTAAGAATTTGGGATTATCATCTGTGTCACTTTATGAGAAAGACTTCACCATGAGCATGCAATCCAAATATTTCCAAACATCAAAGCTAATTCAGGAGTAAAAAATAAACATTCAATGTTTTTGTTGGACGTATTTGTGACGTGATATTAGAGCCCTTTCCTATTTTGTTTTTCGTGACTTTCATCTGTTGTTTCTTGAATTACAGGTTGAGCAACAGGATTCCATTTTGACACAACTCCAGGCTGAACTGAAAGCAGAAAGAGGAAGACAACAAGATGCCACAAAACAGGTCCAGCAATGTAAAAAACTCATCACTGAATTACAAGATGAAGTCGACACCCTACAAAAAACAACCAGAGAACAAAATAATAAGGTAAAGAATGTTCAAAACTAGATTGTTTTCTTTCCTCATCTGAATTATGAGATGTGATGGGAAGATTTTTTTTATTGCTTAAACTAGTAAAGGAAGTTTAAGTTTTGATTATTTTGGTACACTCCTGGATATCATTTTTACAATTGTTCAAAGCATAGTTTAATTCATGAAGGAAGAGTTAGAAAATCTTAAAGTTATGTTTTTTAGTCCATTTGAACGCTTCCTGAATATCAATTTTAAGATCGTTCAGAGAGCATAGTTTAATTTATGAAGGAAGAGTTCGAAAGTCTTTAATGTATGTGTTTTGTCCATTTTGCAGATCCGAGACAGAGACACTAATGTCTCTCAGTTACGTGAGGAAAATGACATGTTTCAACAGAGAATGAGACAGCTGAGGGAAGATTTAGCAGAGAGAGAAGGACATTTACGTGTGTCAACTATGAACCTTGAAACAGCTCAAAAACAAAACCAACACCATGCACAAGAAGTGGGTAGATATGAAGAAACGCTGGCTCAACTCCACTCTAACCTAGAAAAGGCTCACGATCAGTACAGAACTTGTCATGGTCAACTTATAGAAGCGGACCAGAAAGTTCAAGATCTCAAGGTTCAACTGGCAACAGTCCAAGGCAGTCATAAAGAATCTATGGAACAGTTAGGCGAAAAGTCAAAGCAAGTGGTCAGTCTGAAAACAGAACTTGACCGAACAAAACAACAAAACCAAGCTATGGCAGAAGAGGTGAGAATCATTAATGTGTTGATTAAAGTCATCTAATAAATAGAATCATAATTGAATTGATGGAACAAGCAAATTTGTTTTTAGTGTGGATCTTCATCATAACAATAAGTAGCAAATTTCTAAAAAAAACTCTGCTAACTTTTATCTTTCTTTGATTTTAGATTGCCATGTATGAAGACAATGTGAGGAAAAACAAACAGGATATGACAAAAGTACAAGATCAGTTTAGACAGGCAGATGATGACATCCATAGGTATGAAGCACGGCTTCATGAGTTACAAACTGATGTGGCAGCAGGAAATGAGAGGAATAGGCAATGTCTGCAAGAACTCTCCATGAAGGAGGAAGAAAATGTGGTGCTCAAAGTTGAATTGTCTTCCATTCAAGAAAAATTCAAAGATAGAGTTGAACAGGTAAACATTAAAAAGGGGGGAAATAAAAGTGAAAGCAAATAAAAGTAATAAAAGGCAAATAGTTGTAGTTTTTCTTGGAAGAAATTGTTTTTAGAAGTGAGCTTGAAAATAGAGATGTCAAATAATTGCACTCATTGAAACTCTCTTGCTATACTTGTTGTATTCATAGTATTTTATTTCCTGTAATTCAGAGTGACAAGCTAAAAGGTGAATTGGAATTATTACGGCAAAAATACCACAACGCCAATGAAGAAATCAACAACTTGAGAGCAGCTCTTGATGACAGCAGGAACAATGGAGAACGTCTGCACAAGGAAAGTGAATTGGTCGTTCAAAATGTCAACACATGGGTCAGAGAGCAAAAGTAAGTTAACTACATTCTGTGTCATTTTAAATGCTGATAACGTAACTAGTAGAAATTAAAGATGACTTGTGTAGAAAATTGTAGTTGCTTTTTAATGCAGTTATGATGTACATCTTTGCCATAAAATTCTTTATTCAATTTGATATGTAATTTTTTGTAATCCCACAAATTGAATCTCATGAACTACGTTTTCTCTCTTCCAGACAAGCCAATGAAAAACTTGGTATTAAAATCAGAGAACAAAGCAAAGGAATTGTTGCACTTTCTGCTGAAAAAGAGTAAGTACTACTTTGTTTACTCATTTTGAGCTGCTTTCTCTCATGTTAGTAAAGAATCCCGCACAAGGTCGACACAATTTTTTTCTGTTGACATTCTGCAGTATAGGCTTAACACCCTGATGATGAATTAGTAAAGAGTTGTTGCAGCATTTACAAAAAGATTTTTTTTCAACAAATCTAGACTGTTATTATCTATATTATAAAACATGTTTAAAATCTTAGCTATTTTTAATTCATTACAAAATTTAAGATAAATAGTATGATATTTAGCAGAACTTTGTGAAGCATCCCTTGAATTTCTTTTTGCAAAATTGTGCTATATACATGTTTTATTTATAATATTATCATGTATTATTATGTGTTTATCTTCACAGTGGTCTTCAAGACCAAGTAGAAATGCTGACAAAGCAAAACCAAAAGTTCCAAAGTGAACTGGATGAAAAGAGAATTGATTATGATAAATACAGAGCTCTCCAAAGCCACTCCGCACATCAGCAAGTACTTCTACATCAGCTAAGAAACAGATTAGAAGAACACGAGTAAGTCAAGTCAAGAACATTTATTGTAGTTCATGCAGTATTATTATCAATATATCTGTAATATGAAATATAATTTTGTTGATTCATTATGATATTATTGAGTATGGAAAACTTATTATCTATTGTATTTTTTACAAAAGTATTGGATTAGCTATTAGACACAGATTATAATTGATGTGAAATTGAAAATAACAAAGTGTTGTTGATTTATAGTTTAATTTATGCTTTACAGAAATGAGTTGGATGAAGAACTGAAGCAAAAATTACATACCATTGAAGATCTTCACCAGAGACTCAAATCCAATGTCGACTCTGTGTCCCAGCTCAATCATCAGGTAGATATTTATTGTTGATATCATGTGTTTTCGGTTGTTTGTTGTTTTTGGTTTTTGTCCTCATTGTAAGTTTGGTTTGGATTGTATTACCTTATTGTTGTTGTGACATATCATTATTCAGTCTCTTCAATGCGATATGTTTTCTGTTGTAGTTGAGTAGTCTGCAAAAGGAAAATCTCAAAGTACGGGCAGATTTGGAGCGGGAAATTACAGCAAGACAGACACTACAGCTTCAAGTAGAAGGCAAAGAGCAAACCATCCATAGTCTCAAAGCTCAACTAGAGGCAGTGGGAAGAAATCCTGTCATCATGGAAACAACACCAAAGAAATTAGCTCACAAAGAACATGGAGGGCTCTCAATGGTATGTTTATATTGAAGTTTTTGTAAGAGCTCGCTCATCTTTGCTTTTGTTGACTGAAATGTATAGTTCTATTCATTTCTCAAAAGACTGCTTTTTCTTGATTGCTATTCCAAGCTGGATATCAGATCTATATCAATAGAATTCTTTCTAAGCAGGTGTTAAAAACCCACAGAACTCTAATATAGTGAAGTTTTGAATATGTTTCATTTCAGTCTAAACCAAGGAAAGGCCCTCGTAGATTTCTTCCACCCAGCCCTTCTTCTTCTTCTTCTTCTGACATAAAAACGCCTTCAAAAAACTTAGTATTTAATGATGAAGAAGTTGTTCGCAAAGTTCCTTTATTCCCAGAAGAAAGTCCAAGAGAAGAAACCCCGCCAAAACGTGTCATTAGTACCCCGCAAACTATATGAAAGAAAAAGTTTTTTTTTTCACCTTTTATTTTCATTACTAGAATCTATTTTTGGTTTTAATTTATCTTTGATATTTAGGCTTTTTGACACACAATAATTTATTAAGAAAGTTTTTATTTTAAGGAAGTGCATATCTTCTTGGGAAAAGTGTGTTTATGTGATCATATATTTATATAGATATTTAACTGATAAATAAGAATATAAACCTTTTCTCACAACAACAGAAAAAAGTTTCAAAAAGCTTTTAAGCTTTCTTTACACTCTATTATTAGATAATATGCAAGTTATTAAGTATCAATAAACTATGATAAAACAGTAATCTATCATATTTATCAAAAGTTGGTCCAAGAGATTCTCTTCAATTTTTTTATGAACCTTCCTTTGTCCAATAATTCCCTATCTTTGAGTATGTGATAAATTAATCGTGGGAAAAAGGCAAGAATACTTTATTTGTTCATTTATTTTATTTGTTTCTGTTCACAGTTTGCTTGGTCATATTTTTACTATTTAGCGTTTTATTTCTTTGTCCATAGAATTAGGAATTAATTAGCCATTTAAGTCTCTTTTTATGTGAATTTGCGTTATCTCGTCTGAAAAAAAAACCCAAATGAATTGAAGGCTAAGCCATGTTACATACTTTCCTGAATGTAAAAGTATATTTACAAATTATAATGGAATATTGATATAATGAGGTGGTGCCTCTGTTGATTATTCACTGATCATGCCCACTTAAATCTATGAATAGGCTTTATTTGTAGTCCCATAGTAAGCATTACTGGTTTTAACCAGTTATTAAAATGATCAACAGAGGTGCCACTTCGATGTGCCTGTATCCTATTGTAGAAAAAAAACAGCCACATCCATAGCCAAGATTTAACCAAGTTACTTGTTCTCAATCTTACTGCTTTCTTCTCATTTCTTTCAACTCCATTTACACTGTATACTGTATACTGTTTTCAGTTTCGCTCTAGAAGTCCTTCAAGTCATTATAGGAGCTATTCCCCGCAGGTATTACACTGGACATCTTGTATTCACTGTATGGGTCATGGATTGGATTTCATTGCATTCTTAGTTCATTTACAATTTTATGGATATCTTAGAATGGAATGGCAGGATTTTTAAAAGATTCTTTTCATTTTGGTTTTATTTTCTTCCTTATCGCTATGAAGGGATGAATTAGTCAACCGTTTCCCTTTCTCCACTCCAGATTTATTATTTTTATTTTTTTTAAATTCATTTTTTGTTGAGGGAAGAAGAATTTTTGCGCAAGGGGCTCAGTCGCTGTTTCAGAATGGCTATAATTGTTAATATCAAGCTTGGTCTGGGCATTTTATATGGTCCTATTTTTTAATTTATTTTTATTTAAGAGATAAAGCATTACATTTTATCTATTACATTTCCAATGCTAAGATATCATGGTCATGTTGTGTTATCGGTTTGTTTGCAATGAAATGATCCATTTTGAATCCCATACGATTCACAAGCATGTAGCCTAGATCCACACTTTGTTCCTTCCATTCTCTAGATCAGTGGTTTTTTTTATGTCAAGCTTACGAATATTGATTTCATTCTTATTTTTATGCCTTAAACTTGATTTTGTTTAATTCCATAATTATCATTTATATCAATTTTTTGATGTCAAAAATTCCCAGCAAATCATGTTGAGAATTTTTTTCACCCAATACGTAACAGTATTCAAATATTCCTTCAGCACAGAGGGCAGGTCTCTGATATTTGGGACCTACCTGTCTGATCCTGCACCATAACATCACGGAAACAACAATCCACTGCAATAGGAAATATTACTGACTCTTAATGCCTAGTTAATGTCACCTATTTTTGTTCCCACATATATATATCTATATAGTAGAATTTCATGTTCGATCAATCTACACAAAAAAAATAAACTAGAAAAATCATTCAGAATTAAGATTTGAGTCAAATATTTCTCTTAACTTGATACCACTATTAGCTTATTATGAATTGTACTTGTATGAGATAGTCTTGAATATAGCACATAGAAATTAATTGTTTCTCTTCTGCTTTTTTTTAGTCAAGAACCTCTCTAATGGACAGAGCACTTGAAGAAAGTGGAATACATGATCCACAATCCATGGATAAGAATTATTGGATCCAACGAGTGGGAGAGGTATGCACTTGATTTTTTGGACAAAATTTTGTCTATAATTAAAATAAAATACATTAGCGCTAAGGCTATTCCAAATTGATTAGTTGGTCTGTGGATGTTTTTGTATAAAAATTGGGTCAGTTTCCTTTTTTTTGTTTCAATGTATATTCAACTTCACTCAACCTTTTAGTCCAAACGACTGAAAAGAATGAGGTGCTCTAACTGACATTTATTATGTACGAATTTCTCATATTGTACAAATAATCTCTTTATCCTTCGCTGTTTATTAGATGAAAAAGTACATTTACAAACTGCAAAATTGGGTTAGTTGCATCGTTGGCCAGCTAATCAATATTTGGTATGGCTATCCTATTTTACAAACCTTTCCAGTAGGGAGAGCCACAGTTGTTTTAATCTACTACATTAGTCTTCATAATACTGTTGTAATATGATTTTAAAAAAATTAGATTGTCCTATTTTTATCTTTTTCAGCTTTCACTTCAGCTGCAGCAAAGCAGTGAATATTGGTCAGATAAAGTGAAAGATTTAACAACACAGCTTGATGTGTCCAAGTCACCTTTGAAATCTCCAATGTCTCCTTTAACAGTCTCATCTTCCTAGAGTCGGGATTAAAAACTTACTCATTCATACAACATATCATCTTCTCACCTGTACAAGATGGGTCTTCTTCCTGAATGAGTTTTTGGATCACTTGAAGGCACCATTATTGCGTCTGAAAAGAAATCTTCTTTACTTCATATCTTCACACTTTTTATGTCTCGCACACAAGAAAGCCGTCCATTTGGAGAACTTTACCTTATTGTGCTTATTGTAATGAACAAGCCACAGTTAATAGTACATATACATGTAGAAGTGTTTGATTAAGAATATTCTTGTGCATTCAACATCTACATCTGGTTTTGTCGTAAAAGTAGAACTTTGATTATAAAGTGTGGAATTATTGTGGGCACAAATTAATGAGAGGAGGTTGTGTAAAGATCTTAACCAGCAGACTTCTGAGATTTGTTCCTACTTAATATTTAAAAACATTAATTCAAGAATTTCAGACTTTGTAATTGAGACTCCTGCATTTTCAAACATCTTGTGCAATTTAAAAAAAAATCAAATTCAGACATGGTTAGAGTAAATGGCAAGTCGGGGTTCTTGAGTTTAAAACTATTTCTTGTTTCATTCTCAAGATTCCTGATGTACGAAAAATCTGCTGTTAACCTTTGTAAGACTAAGATAGCCCGCATATTCAGTCAACTAAAAAAAATTGTTTTTATTCCAACCTCGGGATAAGTCAAAGGGCAGGGTTAACTGGACACAAATTGCTGTTTTATTCTGAATATATGTATCTAATATTCCATTGATTCTTAACCAGAGTGATTTTCTTGCACCCCTTGTGTAAGAAATGTCAATTTAGGTTTTAGGAATCAACTACTTGTGACTTATTCATCATCAACTCATTCTCTTCATTTCCAAACTTTTTGTACAAGTATGTACGTAACAGTCAAAACTACAGTCTTTGTTTGTATTTCCTACTCCATATGCAGGGTGTGAATCAGACATTTATGCAAGGCGAAATGTATGTCATGTTTGTTATGGAAATTGCTATAATTTGGTAATTTCAGGCTGTCGCACATTACTGGGTATAAAATAGACTGGTCCACTAGTCAACCAGTGATTCACACCCTGATATGGAATAAAGGGATACTCTCTTGCTGATAAAACTGTCATATCTTATAGTCATAAAAATTAAAGTATTTTGTAGATGATACAAAAAACGCTTTACTAGGGATATGAAGAAACTAACCATGATTATGTATGACTAAAAATGCAAGCAAATGTGATATTGTGATAGTAATATATTATTATACACATCCATGTTATATACCTTTATCGATTATGTTATTTTATTGTGTAATGTTACGCTGATGTTATGAACTATTAGATTTGTTTTGAGAATTTATTTGTATTTGTAGCTTATAGTTGTTTTGACATTCGAAAAAGTATGATGTGTTGAACATGAAAATATTTGATAGCAGTACAGAATGTCTATGTGAATAAGTGTTTGAGGTTGATTGAGATGCTCACAATTGATACATCTAGAAAAAATGGTAAAAGAGATACAAAGATGAACAAGATATGGTCTCTGTTTGTGAAATTAAAAGACAGTGAATAATGTGTATCTTTAACAGATACCATACATTAATCATTTTACATAATTATCACAGGACACACAAGCTATGTTTTACACAAATTAACAAACATTCACACACACTCCAATGAAACATCAAATCATCCATCAACAATTATATATTTAAATGTTGCCTTTTTTGTGCCACTGATATTTTTATGTGTCACTGGTTTAGATAAAAGGGCAAAATTGGACTATGTCACTTTCACAGTATTACTTGTAGCTTGAAATTGTAGGTAGGGTTTTTATAAGATTAAAATGTTTTGGAGTAGAAAGTCATTTTCTATTTATATA
>JAVSBT010002016.1:0-17424 GCA_033118115.1 Pharyngocirrus eroticus
GATTTGTCTCTTAGATACATGCATATTTCTGTGATTGATTTGCTGAGATTTGTAAATTAATGAATCAAAGGTCATAGGTGATGTCCGAGCCTTGTCCTAAATGTACTGACCAGTGAAAGCGACTGGTAGTAGGATCTCATTGAAGAGACAAAACAGTTTGTAGAAGAATACACCAGCAATACTTTAATGAAACAGGGCTATTGTAAAATTATTTATACTTTCTTCCACCTCCTTTGCTCTTTAGTTGTGAAAGATAAACAGGGCTTTGGAACCCCTTTGGCAGACAAAGAATAGTACTGGACATAGTGTACAATGAAAATGAATCCACTTCATGTGGGGTACTGGGTTGTTTTGTTTCTCAATAAAGTATCGGACTAATGGTGATGGACAGGGGTCAAAAGGAGACCTTTGGCTTGTCATTAAGATCCCCACTGGTTGCTGACCATCAAGTTTCCATGGCCTATACTTTGTTATCAAGTATAGCTCTTAGTCTGATGTTTTTGCTGCAAGGGGTGGAGATATATTGGATTGGGTTTAGATAAGCCTTGATTCTAAAAAAATGGATGGGTCAATTTGTGTGCAATAACATTAGAGCTTTTCTCATAGAATAAGATTTAAAAAATCATAGCATTTATCAATATGGGTTAATAAATGCTATGAAACCTAAAGACACACCCCTCCCTATACAAAAACATTTAGTAAATCATTAAAGGGGAGGAGAATAAGCATGGATATCTATACAAAGTTATGGCACCCCCCCCCCCTCAGCCTCCCATTAACTTGCACACAGATTTGTAATATCTACTCCAGTTAATGTTATATAAATAAAAGCAAAACTACTTTCCTTTTCATAATTTCATACCCAATTTTTCCAAATGTTTATGTATTTCTTCATATATCTGCATCACTGACCATTCTCTCTGTTGTGCCTCATGGGAATGGTCACCAGAGGTGGTCCACTTTGAACCAAGATATCGCATAAACTTTGTATAGGGATATATACAAACACTGTAGGACAAGACCTACCCTCTGACAGTGACCCTTTGTCAATTAGTTCTTCACAAATTTTCTTTTATGTTACGTAATGCTAACATGCAAATGCAAGGTGTATTCTTTCCATGTTTAAGGATCAAACCCTATGGCTCAGGCTGATCCCTTTTCTGGTCCCTATAGTCCTAAAACATGCCCTCTGGGTCCCAATTCATATTGTTTTTACATTACATGTGTGTGTACATGGAAGAGCAGCCTTTGATACAGATGATACATGGAATCTTTTGAACAGGGTCTAGACATGTTTTCTTGTTTATTTGTGTGTTTTATCTCACTGTAACAGATGTAGAAATGCTCTTACACTGTATTGAAAATCAATTCATATTGGAAAAATATGGAATTCATTTGTAAATCTTAACCTACTTCTTTTTAATTATCTCTCACGCATTATGTTCCTGGTATTATTATCTTTCATATCTCTGATATCAACTAATAGGTTATGAAAATAGTCATATTCATAATTAATTGTAATAATTATCTTTCATCTTTACTGTAAAATATTGAAAAAATCTGGAAACATTTTTTCCTGACCCAACACAGAAAGCAGGCCCAAGGATTAGAATTACAAGGGGTCCTGTGGGAATCCCCATTATAAAGTATGGTGTGATCTCCTGATTTTTTTAATTTTAGTCATTTTCTTGCTATGCAATCCCCCTGACAAAATATTCTAATTTGCTCCCTGAGCTTATTTGAAAACATATTTTTCAGAAATAATTCCATTATCTCCGGCTCCATATTGCTAGGGACATATGTATGCATCTTCATGACCATATGGAATCCCACGTTGATTGTAACCAAGTCATTTGATGTCCTTATCAGGGGTATTTTTGCCTTCACCATTTGCTGTCAGGTCTGCAAAGGGAGTGACACAGGTCTGACACTAGTGCCATATGCCTTCCCAGAAAGACTGGACACCCGTTGTGGAACTGATAACACAAATTGTTCATGTTGTATGTCAGTGCCTTCTGGTGATAGAAATAAGATCCTCACATGGATGGGAGTGGCATGTCAGGGGATTTGGATGCTTCTAAATCACCACATAATTATCAATAAAAACCAGGTCAGAGGGGATATACTTCTTTAATCAGTCATTTGTACTTTATTTAGTGAAGTTAATTCTTCATGGGACCTTTTAGGTTGTACTTGATGAAAATAAAACAACTTTACCTACTATCTAAGCAAGTTTCAGCAACAATTAAAGATTAATATCTTGTATGTATGGAAGGCCCCATGTAAGACCAGCTCTGCTGAATGAGCCCATCCTATTTGAACAGAAATTTAAAATGAAAAAATTCTTTAATTATAAGGTTACTAGTAATCTTTATTTCACGCAGCCATTTTTGCCCCCACTTGCTTTTCTTTAACAAAACTAACAAAGGAATTTGATTTACAACCCTAACAAAATACAAAAAACAACCCAAGATGAAGGCATGCAGATTGTGAAACAATATACATTCTGAAAATGTTTGAATACATCTTTGTCACCACTGCTCCTACACATTGTTTTTGTACAAAACCATCTTTATCCCCCCTCCCCATTTTTGGAATTCATCCCCTTTTCATTAAAGAACACCTCTTGTCTTTGTTTCTTCAAGGACACTAATATTCTCTTAACAGATAGTTCTATTGTATGTATACAAAGTATAGAGTTCACAGTGACCCCATTATGGGAGATAGTGAAAGTGGACCATGATATGAACATGCTGTGTTATTTTCTTTTAATTACTGTCTGAGCTGAAAGTCTTATATTTAATGAGACATTCTGCATAATTAATAAATGTCAAAGATAGCTCATAATGACTGTGGCACCCTTAGTGTCTAGCCCACATCAAATTAGGTCAATGGGACTCTTTTTCTTTTGCACCACCTGTTTTGACACCACCCTAAATGACGATAAACTGAAGACAGGTATTTCCTGATTGTCTTTGACAGAAGGTTCTACCATCCAAGCAGGTAGTGTATGGAACAGTTAGTGTTATATGACTGGCAGTAGTCGGTTCACACTTTCTCAAGGCTATCTGATTCCCTTGTAGCTATTCAAGTGTAGTGGAATAGTCAAGATTAGAACTCTTTGTACTATATGATACATACATGTTTTGCTACAGCTCATAGAATGTATGTCCTTTTATCATGGGGTTAATTTTCCCCAAGAACAAAGAACTGACCTCTTTTGTTACATTCAAAGGTCATATATCAAGCTGGTCTTTGTTCATAACCCCCCCTGTCCTCTTCCCAGCATGCATGTAACTCAATTTTTGACAAGAATAAAACCACTTACAATAATGACTTTTAGGATATCATCTGTATTTCTTATTCTAATAATTTCAAATTAAAGCCAGCTTTCATTCTTAGTAAAGCTTAGGTATAAAAATCCAACAGGCCCCTCCTCATTCTTGAAGGGGTGATTCTGAGGTATGGACATATCGATGAAGGAAAAAGAGTAACATTGGATCTCAGTAGAGAGCTTCTGTTTTTGTAGGATTGGTAAGTTAATTTATCCAAGAACTACTCCATGCCCTGTATATTTTGGCCCATGTTGATTTAGGTTCATTTGTTTACTGTGACCAAGGTTCCATACAGTCTACAGAGACAGAAATTCTTCTAAAATCTCCAATTCTTCCCACAGGAATTTAAGTGACCATAACATCACCTCTGTTTTTGTTTCTTATGATTTCTATTGCTGACTTGTTTCCTTGTTTTCTCTAGAACATTTGATTCCATAGAATAGAAGGATGCCTAAGGTAGTTATGGCATAGACCATGTGGATGGATGACCTCAACACATGAGTAAGGTCAAAGATGGACACTGAAGAATTTTTTGTAACAGTAAAATTTCACACTAAACTTTTACCTTCCTGAGAAAAATGAAACAACAATATGTTTGAGTGTTCTCGATCTTTTATAAACAAAAGGTCACCTCTGATATTTTTCACTTTTTTTTTTTGTTATGATAAAACTAAACACTGAACTGCTTTTTACCGTCTTGAGATTTTTCAAAAATACCTTTTAGAACTAACCTGTTTTACAAAAATGCATTTTATAAGTATGTAAAATACACTTGATATATGTGAGTTGGGTGGATGAGACATAATTGTAATATTTTATATCATATCTTTTCCTCGCTATATTGTGATATTATTGTTGACAATTTCAGAAAAAGTAAATAATGTCTTTAAAATTGACAAATAAAGGTATCAACAGAGTAATGCTACACCAAAGCATAACATGGCCATCCTTATGCATGCGTACCAACAACAAGAAGGATGTCACAACATTAGATTTGATGTGTTAGGCCTAGTTAGGAAGACAATGTTTGGTTTACTTTGGATCACCCAATAATCCAAGCAAATGACAGTTGATGTCAAACAATAGGCTCATCACAGAAGACTTCAGTTGGTCATCTTTTGTAGCCATTTTGTTGTAAAACAGGGCACCCATTTGCTTTTGACGTAGCTTTGCATGTATATATATATTACAATAACTTCCAAGTATATGTAGATGCCAAAGGATGGTCTCATATTTCATTTGTCTCAAGTTCAAATGATGTCAATTGTAACCAAGTGAATTTCTTATTTTTGTAAATTTAGAATGACAAAACAAAACAAAACAATTTATCATATCATATTGACATATAAGTAAAATACATTGACAGAGTGTGACTCTTATCACTGGTCCTATACTCAAATTTTCAAAATTAACAAGAGCTTTAATACTACAGCGATTTTTTCATTTTGGGACATCTTGACAGACAGTTTATTGTGTATTGGCATATTCAGGCAAGAAATAAATACAGTAAAATGATTAAAATAAGGCCAACAGATGCCAAAATTAAGTAATGTTCAGTTGCAAAATTTAAAGAAAATGGAAATTTTATATGAACTTGCTGTAGGTAAACATTGAAGCTGTGAGTGTTCTCAAATATTTCTACTTGTGTCCAAAACCCTGACCCTAGCCAACACTGTTGAAAAATGTGAGTATTTATGATCACATTTTTGGTCACATTTTCCCTCTACATTATGCATGAGACTGTGAAAAATTTCTCACCAGTCCAAAAGTGAAAATCATGATGTTCTAAAAATAAAAATAAGAAGGAAACAGTATCACAGTGTTACAGCATAGGCAGGGCCTTAGTGAACAAACTGGTCAGCCATTCTTTGGTACAAGGGGTCAGTTAAAGGTCCATTTCACACAGATCTTCCATTGTTATGATTTTGTGCTGCAGGTCAAATTGGTGTTTAATTAAGCTGCTAAGTTGTTTGTCCATAAGCTATTTTGGAAAAGATATGAATGGTTGTATCATCTTCTTGTTTTGTGAGACACCATCTTGGTGGCTATTGGAATGGAGATAAATATACTAGGGTATCATCACTTGGAATATGTTTGGGAAAAGTTTGGTAGCGGGGTAGACTGTGGAGAATGTTTGGATCTTGTGGCCCAATTTGAGCGGTGATGGTGGTTATGGAGATTGGATAGTTTCATTATGAATTATCAAAAGTAATAAAATTTTATTAAATACAACCCTACATTTAGAACAAATGGGTAAAAAAGTTACTATGGTAGCCAACATATTCAAAATCTGTTTCAAATCTGAATTTTCATGATGTAGTAATATATGTTAATAAAAACACTTAAATTGATTTACTAGAAAGTATATTTTCCCTGTTTCATATGTGGGCCCCCTTAAAGTGAATGCTTTCTTCCTCTACACTTAGTAACAAAGGTCCCAGAAAGGGCAAGAATTAGAAATACAAATTTTAGATACACAATGACATCATAGAGATAACACAAACTTTAAAATGATTTAGTCAAAATATTCTGTATTTCCCTGGAGTAAGATGATACAAAAAGCCAAGTCTTCCAATGACAGTTGTATTAGATTTCTTATACATTGGAAGTTTGTTTTTATCATTGATATCAATATGAGGCTATCACCATGTCTATCTAAGTCACTCCACTAATTGGACCTGGTCGATGTTTCTTTGATTTCTGATCAGTATATATCCGAGTGTTTGTATAATGAAAGTGATTCACCTATCTGTCACACCCAATAATGTGGTTCCTTCCCAAGATTTTACATTCTTTCCATTTTCACATAGAAGGAGCTGAAAAGTTAAATAATCAACATGGATTTGTACTTACTTTGATGAGGATTCTTATCTCTTTTCTTAGTGACATTTTGTGTTGAATGTGACCTTGTAGTGATTTCCAAAAGAAAGCATGAAATCATTTGCACTCACTAAACCATCAAGTCAAAGAAAAACACAAACTCTTCTTAGTTTTAGCCTCTCTACTGGCTATAATTGTTTCATATATAAAGTGTGCAATGCTGTCCAGAAAAAAGGCACAGCTCATTTGGACCCTCCCAACCACTAAACCCAAAGAACTCTAAAAAAAACAAATCATCATTCCATTTATCCATGGTGAATTTATACTAATAAGCTTTTGAGGAAAATATTCAACTACCCCAGGAAACACAGATATATCTGTACATCCCTAGAACACCACACTTGTTTGCTTTGAAGTACAGTTTCAAAGCACCTGAAGTACAGTTTCAAAGCACCTAACTATTCCAATATTTATTTCTAGGTCCTTGGTTCCATCTTCATCTACAAGGCAGGGTATTGTGTTATGGGGTAAGACCTTCCTAAGAAGTGGAAAGAGGATAAGAGGTTCAAAACCTATCTGTTTATTTTATTACAGTCTTCAAAGAACACTATTACATAAAGATGTTTTTGTGATGTAATTGTTTGTGGTTTTGATCTCCTCCCTGAAGATGAAGCAAGTGTTTTTGCATCCATAGATCAATATTCTCCTTGTTTTTGTTTATCATTTTTTATGTTCCATGGTTAGAGTAATGCATTTTAAAACATTTTATAATGGCTTTAGATTGGTAAATTTATTTGCAAATATTCTTATATTTCTTTATAAAAGTAAGCCAACAGCTTCAATGTAAATAGAATTTGTGCAAGTCAGCATAATTTCATTTTTGCGGAGCGTTTTTAGCAATATTTTGCCACTTTTCATTATTTGCCCGATGATGCCAATTGACTAATTGTGAAAATTTGCCAAGTAAACCTGCAAAAAAAAAAATTCATGGGACTTCTGGGTGCTAATTTCATAAACTTTATTTCTCACACTGTCTTTTTTATAGCTGGCTTGCTTCTTACTCTTAACTAATCCTCTGTCATTCATTTCTAGAAGCATTCCATGTTCCCAATCTTTTAATCTTAAATAAAGAAATTTCATGAATTTTAATTCTATACACCTGGACACATACACACGGATGGGCACAGGAACACATTCATTCCCTGGTTCCATATAATAGGGTCATTCCTTCACAGGCAGGCAGTGATACCTTTAATTTGTTCTATATTTTCCCTTATCATTAGCCCCAACACTTAACCAAGTCTCAGCTAACTGTCTGTATAAATGTAAGTATTTCTTTGTACTCCAGAAGGAATAATTTCCCCATATTTATTTCTCCTTGTCAGTTATGATATGAAAGATGGCACTTGTTGATAGGTATATCCCCTTACTAATGGACAGTCTGACCAATGGCTGCATAGCTTTCACACACTCCTCTTAAGGATGGGCAGCTGTTTTGGAATGTCCTAGTGGACAAATTGGACAACTAATATCATTGTAAAAACAATCAAATATCAAAAACACATTTGTATCTTTGCCCATTTCTTGGTATTCAATACTTATTGTTAATTTTTACAAGTGTAACCTTTGGCCCTAGACATTTCCATGGAGTCTTCATAATATCTCACTTCATGGAATTTTGGAATATTTGACTGAGAATTGTCAAAGCGATATGTAGCTCTTACTTGACTCTTTTGACTCCTAACTTTCCGAGAAGAGAGGTCAATTTATGTATATATGTTTGACAAATGCAACTTTATGTCAATGTCACCAGTATTAATTATCTTTATATGAAGGGTAAATTAATTGCTTCTGAAGTTCTGTTATCATCTCATGGGGAAGAATTTTTTTCTCTGGCACAGCAGAGCATAAACTTTGGGCCTTGTCCAAACTTCTTTGGTTTTTGGGGTATATATCTGAATATTTCACCTATTTTTCACACCCAATAATGTGCTTCTGTCCAAAGATTTAAAATTCTTTCCACTTTACCTTTGAAGGAACTCAAAAGTTAAAACAAACACCATATTCTTTACCCCTTGCCTCATCCAAACATTTTGCACCCTGTTCTTGGTGTATCACTTTCACTAAACCCCTTTTTTATCAGTTCAGAAAATAGCATTACAATACATGCTAGAAATCCCCATTATCACCAATTGTTTCAGCTTATAATATAAACATATTGACATTGTATTTGATATTAATTGAATGTTATGAAGTCACCTTGCCATTGTGACAGCTCAGTTTGTTGTTTCATTCCATAAACTTATGTACTTAAAGGTGTTACAATTTAGAAATTCATGTAACTGCAGCATTGCTTATTTTGTTGTCCATCATCAGTCTCCTTCAGCAATTATTGTGATATTTTCATTTCAATGTTAGACATGAACAGATGGTTGGCTTTTGGATTCACCGCGTTGACAGGTCCCCTCTACCTGTAGCAGCTCTTGGCCACTTCACACTTGGAATGATCTTGGATCAATCCCTAGGGTCCCACACTTTTTATTTTCAGATTTTCAGGTAATCGAGGCGAAGTAATTATCTGAAAAGGATTTTGACATTTCTGATATTGTTGTCAAACAAACTATTTTGTAATTATAGGTAAAATCAAATTTATTGAAAAAAACTATAATAATATTATAGATTGCAAAATTGTATATGATCAGACTTTGATAACCTCCAAAACAGATATGATAGCTCACAAAATAGTAAATAAAAATGGGTAATCAATGATCATAGGCCAGGGATAGCTGTAAAACAAGATCTGGAATTGTTAGCAATGGCTCTATTTACTCCTGTAGTAGAGGGATCCATATCTGAGCACTCCAAGTTCAATCCCAAAGTGAAATGTGTATCCTGTATCTGGCATAAGGGTTCATTTCTCATGGAACTGTCTTCTGCCACAGCATTTCAAGGGAGTGGTTATGTCATGGTTGAAAGCCATTTTGTCAATTCATAACTTATGAGAAAGATAAATCGGCAAGAAAAATGACATATTTGTTGCTAGACAAAGATGAGAACAAAACTTGAGAGGAGACAGTTACATATTTTCACAGAAATTACTCAGGTATTTTAACATTTGCTTATTGTCTTCATCAATCATCAAGTCTCATCTTATATTCTCCATCCCTATGATCCCTGGTTAGTTAATTCCAAAATACTTTAATTAAGGGGGCCAACCTATAGTTACCAACACTTTTTAGGGTTTTGAAATTGAAGCTCATATGCTACTATCAATAGACTTTTTTGACCAGTAAAGGTATATATTTTGGCTTCAGGACTTTATTATATACATTTCAATATCAGCATATAGAAGGCAATTTCCCTTTGTGCAAAAAAAAAGAGTCAAATTTGTTAGCATGTCAACAAAGAGATGATTATTTTTTTACTTTTGAATCAAATCCTTCGATTATTTTTAGATCTCAAAAAACAAAAATAATTAAGATCAAGAGCATATCTATAGCTTCAGATTCCAAAATTTGTAACTCAAATTTACTTTTAATTTTTTTTCTTAGCAGTTCAAAGAGAGCTGTTTGGTTGTAGAGAGATGTCTTGTTTTGCCACCCTTAGTTGACTGTGGAATTTAGATGCAAAATACCCTGTAACTTTCAGTATTATATTTTTGCTATTTTTAAAGGTCCACAATTTCAATTATAAATATATTATTTACAATTCCTTGCCTAATATGATCAATGATAGCCACCTTTGTAGTGACAGTATATTATGAAAAATGAAACTATAATTAAAGAAAAATAATCAAAGAAACATCCTCATGGCTGAGCGTGTTACACTTAATTCAAGATTTTGTTTTCTGGTTCTCTTTAATCAAAACATCTGGCAAAACTCGATATTCCATGAAAGATCTTTTATGTTACACTTAAGTAAAAGTAATGTGAGATCCCAAGTAACTAATTTTTACAAATTGTTTGCTATAATTGATGGATCGGGGAATGCATTATACATGGTCATTTGTCGGCCATTGAACATACCAAGGAATTTTACCTAATTAGGCTATAGAAAATTTAAAGTGATGCATGCATATATTAAGGAATACTACACATATCTGTTACTGATGAGGCCTGTAAACCTGTAGTAATAAGCAGGTAGACTTTAAGTTTTTGAAGCCTCATTTAATCTTGCAAGCTTTGAAACAAGAAATTGATGAGGGTTTCTCTGCTTGAAGCTGGACACATTGGTCACTGGACATGCAATCCAAAGACTTCTATCAATGTGCAATCCTTATACAGTCAGTGGGGAACATGCTGAGACATGCTGAGTAAAGACTTTACTATGGGCAGTCATAAAAAATATATACATAACAGTCATACCTGCCTAGAGACCATGTGCACTAAAGTACCCCCCCCCCCCCACACACACCCACACACACCCTCACAAGTAAAAATAATTTAAAAAATAATAAAATAAATAAATAATCCAGAGTAAAAAAGGCACAATTAATATAGGGGACACAAAACATGTTTGTTTTATCTATTCTTCAAATTTAAAATGATAATTGGATTTTTCTCTAAATTATAAAAAATGACTTCAGCAATTTTTGTGGTAAACCTCCATAATGAGACCACCTCTCTATTAAGACCACTCTCAAGTCAATAGGTAGTGTAAATAGGAAGATTTGACTGTAAGGTCATATGTATACTGAAAGGGCACAGGTTTACACATCATTTGTAACTTGTCAATACCAAAAGGCAGGGGGAGAGGGGGGTTGTCTGCTCTTGTAATGGATCCTTGTCTGAAGTCTGAAGATGATTTAACACTGGGTTATAAAATATCTCACATCATTGAATTTATGCAATTCTTTCAACCTCAAATTTCAAAGATTTCTCCCCATTCTTTAAAATCATTTACATACGTTGTCTATTGTGTATCAGTTATCTCCTCTCTTTTTGGTGGTCATCTTATGCAATGCTTAATGCATCTCTGAAAGAACATATAAAAGCATTTGTGGACAGATAGTCCAGATCTATTTCAAATCCTGACAGATTAAAAGTTTTAAAAGGGAAATCACAAAACGTTGATTTAGATATCTTGTAAGGATGAAAATAGGAAAAAGATTTGAAAATAAATGATTGATGATTTGGAAGATATTTGAAGATATATCTATAAAGTAAATGTCTTTGGATTATACTTTTAGTATACATTGTATCACAGAAATCAGACATTACATTGAATCCACTCATTCCTTTGTAACAAAACTCATTAAGTTTGTAATCATAACATTATATTACAGTTGCAAATATTCAACAAGAGGAATAAATTTGAAAAAATATCTGGATGGAGGCTCATTTGACCAGAAAGATGAAAAATCATAGTAAAACTAAGATCCAATAAACTCACAAAAAAATCTAATAAATCAGGTTGAAAGAGAAACCTCTTTTTATTGGGTAGCCATCCCTACTACTTTAATCAAGAAAGTTATAGAATTCTTTTCACAAATTAAGATAAAATAGCATAGTTGCATTCATTATCTACATTCTGTATCATGATTTTCTGTATCTGGGAAGCAAATAAGTTTTTCCATTTGTTATAAGATAGGCTACTAATTGGCCTAGAAGGTAACTCCTAGCCATTTCCATTAACTAATAGTTTCTTTTGTTTTCATTTCGTGCAGATTAATTGTAACAACACATACCTCCACACCACATCCCATAGAAACATTGTCAACAATAATGCTAGTTGAATTGACAGTTTACACCTCAGGTATACTGTATCAGGAGTTGTCAAAAATGATAGCTTGGCAGTCTGATATTGTATCTTTGTACTATGGAAACAAAGAAATAATTTTGATGGGAGAATATAAATAATTAGTGTATTTCTTTAAGCAAATAAACCTAAATATTAGGGCCTTGTATGAAGTAGAAATGATACTTATAATACAACTAGTTATGATAATTAATACAATGAAATCATTATAAAAATAATGACAGTGATCTATTATGGTGACATTAGAGATAAAATGTGTGTTTAAATGATGACTGTTCAATTCACTTTTCATCAATGTCTTTATATTCAGGTCATATATGACACCATTTTCTGTTTATATAAAATTTACATTTTCCCGAGATAGCCAAGAAGATGTTTCACAAATGGAAATTTGTAAAACAATAGAATGCCTTTAATGTATTGCTTCCTTTTGTCCAACAATTACGTGCGCATGATAATAGTTCTGGTTCAGTACATCCTCACTAGATGGCACTTCAGTAGGATTTTACATTCATGAGCAAGCTGCCTCTTTTTCTCTTATAGCATAGTTTTCCTGTACAGATCCCAGATTTCCTATTTAAACTGCAGATAAATAAAATCACAACAATATATATCCAAAGGTATTATCCAAATTAATCAATTATCCTGGATTTTAGAATTTATTCAAAACTTCAGAGAACAATTTGCTTGTCAAGTAAAAGGATAATTTCTATAAAAACTTCCCATTATAAGCTTATGAAGAAATGTATTTGTTGTAACATATTGTATTGTTGTAACATAAAGGATAGCCACCCACTGTAGCAAAAAAGTAAACACATTTAAGGCTATACAAATAAATTTCAAGATTATCCAAGTCAAAATTTGTTTTAACTGAAATGTTTTTGAAATAAAGACATTATCCAATGTATTCAAAAATTAGCTAGCTATGTTTGTTATTTTGCATAATCATTTTGTAGTTTTCATCAAATACATGGGAAAATGGTCATGAATTTGGTTTCAGCAACCAAACTTAACTTGAAAATACACAAGCACTTGTGAGAGACAACAAATAAAATTGTTTTCATAACACCTGGAAGTACAGAGAATTCTAGGCATAGTGTTTGGAATTCTATAAGGAATGAGTGACTAAGTGTGGATTTAGTAAGTCATCCAAGATAATGAGACAATTTTACCAACCTAGAAATAGGTGTATATACACAATAGGGTTACATTGGGCATGAAGATAAAGCAAGAGATTGAAAAACTATTAAAATTGACATGTTGTTGTTTGGGGTGGCGGATGTAATTTAATTTATGAATTTGAGGATTTTAAAATTCAAAATCTTTACACTAACGGTCACTTCTTCACATAAAAGTTTTCAAATTAAACTTATTATACATCATGCAATTCAAAAACTATTGGGAATAACACATGCACTTGTTGAACTCCAGCCTGGAAGTCAGGTTTAATCAAAAGAGATTCCATGAAGAAACTGATGACTTCCATATGAAGATAAAGTGTCCTAGAAACACTGGATGATAAATGTCTCTTTCTTATTTCTAGGCTCCTGAAAAAAGTGGAAGTCCCATATGTTCATTTTAAGTGTAAGCATGATCCAAATCTGTTATTACAATTAAACATTCTGTCTCTTTGGATCTTTGTTTTTATTAATTTCTCCAAAGGTTGGGTATCGGTCCCAAATAAACACAGATACACAAGAAGTCAATCCCTCACTGCTAAGGTGATGTGGCTACAAGATAGAGGAAGTTTATCTGGGCCCATTTCTAAACATTCTGAATTACAATGTTGATAAGAAAGCTAACAGATCCAACATAAGGATTAAAATCAAACATACAGAATCTCACTACTTTATCATTAGGCTTAAGTGATTGGCCGGGATCCAAGCAAGAACTTCAAACAGATCAGAACTCTAACATTCCATGTTCATTGTTTTTACATCAACTTAAGAAATTGAATCTGATTTCTTGGGATTGCAAAGTTTCTTTGTGTAATTCACCCTAGAAAATTTGAAAGATGATGTCATGTTTTTGCCCAAGATTATCTTTTTTAATTTTAACAGTCAAAAACTAATTACACAATTTGTAACATGAAGGACTTCATGGTGCTATGAAAACAACAACTATCTCTAAAACTGTGGTTGCTTCCTTTTTGAATTTAAATTATTTTGAATTTTCTACATAATGATTTTTACAGACCTTTGTATTGTGTGAAATGTGAAATATAGACCAAGGTCTATTTTGCACTATCAATTTTTGAAGTGTTTGTCATTTTATCATTCATAGACATAATGCACTATTAACATGGTAAAATTAAACCCACATTTTGACATCAAAAGATATTGAATATATTTCAAATTGTTTCAAAGTTGGGCAACAAGAACAGAATTTTATCAAGATATTTTATACCTTAAAAGTTGCCGTTTGATATTGTGACTTGTTTTTCTAGTGTCAACCGTTTATGGAATTTAGTGAGCAATAAAAATTCTTTTTATCCAGATTAATAAACTTATGATTCAATAAAATTTAGCAAGGATATAATGATATTAGGTAAAACTTTCATAATATAACCAAAACATTTCAAATATGTTTTCTTTCTGTTTAAGCACTTTGAAAACTTTGGATCCCGTTGTCATAATCAATGTCAGAAAAACAGCCTGTGCCAGAATACTCAGATTGCATAATTTTAGAACAATTTTATCTTTTCAACTGAAGGTCAGGAAAATAGTATATATTTGAAAAAGCCGACAACAAAATAGTATATCTTCGTCCTTTGGGACCAAAGAAGATGGATCCTTTGAACAAATGACCATTCAAAAAGTCTAATAATATATAAATTGCGTATATAATGATAAAGACTTACAAAACCTAGCTATTATCAATAAAAACAAAATTTGTAACAATATGGTTGTGGACTATATTGTATAATATGTTGTATGTAAAGTCATTCGATAAGCGCTTATTTTGATCCTTAGGATCATTGGTTTCTCAAAGAGACTGCAGTCATGGAACATGTATCACACAATCATACCACATAATACTATTATTTAAAGTCTTGTTTAAGTCATTGTGGAAGAAATCTTTGCTTATTTTGACTCATGATATCAACAATTTGTTTTGTTGGAACCCATAGAGGTGTTGCATTGAGAAAATGGATGGACATACTTTCACTATATAAAGTCTTTTGATCTTTAATTGCAGGTCTTTACAATTTATAATTCTTTCGCACTCATGGACACAGTGTTGGAAGAATGTCCTATGCCATACACAATGAGACATCAAATCTTTAAGTGGACCCTATACCATTAAGGCTAGGAAAGCCCAGTCTCTTTTTTCATTTATGGTCCTTTGGGGATTACATTTCCCACTATGTAATTCACAGAAAACAAAAACAAGATCATTTTTAGATATGCTTCATGTAATATATTGTAACTGTATTGTTATTTACACTCTTTAATTGATCCAAGGACATATTCTACACATAATATAAACAAAGACCAGTTTACAAAGATTAATTAAAGTTAAAATAAAGGAAAGACAACTTTCTCCCTGGGATGGAAATCAAGTCCTCTTTCACTTTATAGAATGCCACTGACAGTGGTCAATTAAGGCAAGGGACCTAGGACTCAATTCTAGTTGGAAATTGATATTTCAACGCCTCCCCTCCCACCCCCCCGCTTATCCCTTTTTAGCCTTATCCATAATAATCATAACAATGGATTCCTAGACCATCCATGCACTGGATTCACAAGATACGATAACAAGGATTATCATAGTCTTTAGGAGTAACATATTTGACTTGCTAACATTTTCAGTCATGAACAGTGTCTCTTTAAAAACAATACTTTCATAATTATTAGTTCTCTTTCTTGAAATGCCAAACATCCAAAAGTATCATAATCTTGGAGAAATGTATCCAGTGACCTCCATAATATATCCTTAGGAACAAGTGTTCAGGATATATATTGACTTCATAAAATTATCTACGAGAAGTGATTTGCGCTATTTGTCTTTTTGTGTTCTGGAATAATGCAACTATTCAAAACCAGAAGCATTTAATTAAACAAACCATGGGAGGGTGTACATTTATCTCTCAGACTACCTTATTTGGTCAAGGTGGGCCCCCATCTTTATGGATGAGAAATGGGGCTCATTTAGAACCACCCTGTGACTTTTAATGTTTTCTTTTTATTCTCAAAAGAACCCATGGTGGGAAATTCTAATTTTTTGTCAGAAGAAAAAATCAAGTGTATGATTGGTTATTGAAACTAATGTGTCCTTCAGGCAATTTAAAGGTCATTAATGATCTCTATGAAAATATGTCTCAACAAAATTGAAGGGCAGTGATTTACTCTGGTATGGAGTTTCAAATCATTCCAAAAATTAGAAGCAATTTGAAAACCAACCAACAATTTGCAATATGACATTGTAACTTTTATTGTATCAAAGTCCTGAGTCTAGATTGTTTTCATTCTCATTCAATTTCGTTAACCAGTTTTTGTTTGTATAAACTGTCAAATAATTAAGAAATATGATATACATAATGTTGATAGTACATGATAAGACAAATTTTGTTTTCTTCAATTATCCACTTTTTGCATAAGTGACCTAATTATGATAAGAGGTATGAGTTAAATCTTTAATTACAATAGCAGGATATGTATGAAATCATTAATGAGCACCAAGATTAAAAGATAACCCAAATTATTTTTTTGAAAGATTATACTATAAAAGAGACACAGGTTTGTAAATGCACATATGTTTTGCTCATAGATGAGAGGGTGTTCTGAACAGGGGGGGGGTTGTGAAATAATACCCTGTTGAAGGAACACAGTTTAGGCTTTCTAAATATTCTCAGAATAAGATTTCTTGTAGATAATAAATAATTATTTTTTCCATGGATACAGGGTACAGTTAACTCCAGATGACTTAGTCATAAAGAACTGAAGGGGGGTAAGAGTAGATCACACACATAACCTACTATCATACCACTGTGTTATCATCATAAACATTTGTGCAAAACGTAGTTGACAGGTTGAAACCATATTTTTCCCTACTGGACCTTGTTTAGATTCACTAAACACATCAAAACCACCCACGCATTCTCTCATACACAAGAAAATAAAAAGATACTTAAGAAATGATCATCAGTCTTTTCAAATCTTCACAAAAACACCTTGATTCAACTAGCCTTAATGTAGTGATACACATACCTTGTCTGCATATGATACTTGAAGGTATATATTCTTATGCAGGTATGCTGTCAAAATAAAGTTTTAACACAGCACATATAAAAAAAAACAAATAAAAAAAAATCTGAAATCACAGTTATCAGATCGGATACATGTCATTGAATAGAGGACAATTAATGAAGTCTCGGGTCAAAAAGTTAAAGAAAAAAATCACAGATCAAAGGTTTGCGTTTGATGGACACAATGCGATGCCTCATGACTTTATCTGTGGGAATATGGTAACATCTTGTAGGGACACTTAAATAATTTGTGTCTTTAAAAGA
>JAVSBT010002127.1:0-19768 GCA_033118115.1 Pharyngocirrus eroticus
TAGAGGGGTCTATTTGGGGGCGCTAGGTCGGACCGGCGGCTATTCGGACAGGGGCGGCAGATCGAGCAACTACGGTACCTAAGAAAGTTAGAAATCCTTTCCTTGATCAAAGAACTATACATGTACACTCAATTACTGTTGGACAAATAGTTGCATACAGAGGAAGTTATCACCCAAGATCAAGTGTCTTTATATACCAGAGAATAGATTCTACCATTCCATAGTTATAAGTACAGAAAATAAATGTCATGCTAAATATACAAAGAGGGTCTAAGAAGATGCATTGAAAGCAAACAGAAACATACCTTGCACCTTCAGAGTTCCTTGAGTAGATTTTTCACCTGCATCGTTTCTTGCTAAACATTTGTAGTCCCCTTCATCTGATTTGATGACATCTGAGATCTGAAGTCCCTGGCTGGTTTTCTGGAATCTGCCTGCTACAGACAGTAAGTAATCATCTAAAAATAAGGAATGACAAAAGTAGGATGTAATATTCTAGGACACACTTTAAGTACTTATAGTTTTAGAATGTTATTTCAAAGGATCACATATTTTAATACGTAGTCCTTTAAAGTTTTCTTCATATCAAAGACTCTAATAATTTAGCAAAAAATAGAGACAGTTTACAGAAAAACAATGTACTGTCTACAAACATCACACACCCAAAAAAATAAAATAGCAATATGTAGATGATGGAGCAATAAAAGGTTTTTAATAATTAACTAAGAAACAAAGTGCAAGAGGATTTTTTCAAGACTTGGTTTAATTGGATTGATTCTGAAATATGCCATCACATTTTTTCTTTTTTTAAATCTTGTACTTATATTTACCTTTGTACCATATAATGTCAGGAGAAGGATCTCCATACACCATACATTTCATGAGCACTGTTGATCCCTCAGGAGAGGTGACATCTTCTACCGATTGCAAAATTTCTGGAGCCACTGTTGAAATAAATTGAACACAAACAATTAAAAATCTAAAGTCAACCACCACCCAACCTCAAGATATATGTAAGCAGATAATGACTTTCAGATTCTCACCACCCAACATGAAAATGGTTCACCATGTACATGTATATAAATGAATTACACCAATTAAACTTACCAATGACTTCTACTTGAACTGGCTGGCTTTCAACACTTCCTAACGCATTGGTTGCCATACATTTGTAACTTCCTTCATCATCATTGTTTACAGTGACAATCACTAGTTCTTGGTTTGAATCTCTGCAATATGGTAAGTGTTAATGTGGATATCATTAATTTTTCTATTTTCTATTACAGTTTTGATGGCAAGAGCAGAATACCACAGATCCTAATCTGAAAATTAAATCACTGGCCACTAACACAAATGTTTGATTTGATTTGTTTGCTTGCTTGAAAAATTTGCAAATAAGTGGTGGGCAGTTACAAATGAATATAATGATAAGCAAAAAATAAACATCCATTTATACCTGAAATTTATTCTTGCATTCTGTGTAATTTGTTCCTGATTTTTATACCATGTAACTGTGGCTAATGGATTTGCAGTGACCTTACAAATTAGATTTAAAAGCTGCCCTTTCTGAAGTCTTTTGGCACTTGGTGGTACAATAAAGGTGGGGCTTGCTGTATTGACAAAAAGAACAAGAACAGCAAAATTACAAACGTAAGATTTATCATCAACATTACATTACCTTTTAATCTATATACAATTTTATACTCACCAGCTTTGATTAATACCGTAAAAGTATGTTCACAGAAATTTAAAAACAGCACAAAGATATAGCAGGTTTTATCATTGCAGAAGGTTCGATTTTGACAATCTGGTTGAAGATATTTTGGTCATTGTTTTGGTACTTGATAAGGAGCTTCTGGAAAGCTCTTAGTTTCTAAAGCTAACTATACTTTTCTTGAGATATGTTGTAAAACTGTTGTGCAGAATAAGTATGACAAAAATATTCATAAAATCTGTTGCAGAAAATTACCTCTTATTTCTAATGATGCAGAACGAGAAGTTCTACTTTTTGGCTCGGCATATTGGTTTGTTGCTATGCAAAAAAATGTCCCAACATCGCTTAGTTGTATGTTAGAGAAATAGAGATCACCAGATGGCAAGATAGAGACAGCAAATTCTCCAGATCGTTCCAAAAATGGCAGATTGTCTTTGTACCAAATAATTGTTGGCACAGGAAAACTAGAAGGTGGGGAGCATTCTAAAGTGACCCTTTCCCCTGCTATGACATTCTTATCTTCAGGCTCCACTTGGAAAGGGATGTCAAGATCTACAAATAACCATACAAACATTTACATACAAATGGATACCCATGGTATTACATGCATGACTAGCTACTCAAATACATTTCAACTGACCATATGAGAAAATCAAAGACAAAATGTAGCATACAAGAGTCATTCCACGATCTAAATCTATTCATACAGAAAATATTTTACTAGAATAGAAAAAGTAACTTTACTTTACAATATAGAATTTAGACCATTTATATAAATTCATGAAAGCTGCAACATATTTCTAAGGTCACCATTGACCATTAACTGATAGTTTGTAAACATATATCCTGATTCCTTGTGCAACACAAATATGTGCTGCTGAATTTTTATTTCACCATCGCCATTGTTTTATTATGGTATTACATTGCAAATGGTATGTTACTTCTACTTTAATTACACAGAAAGACAAAATTCAAACTTACATGCAACACTTAAATTCATTGGAGGGCTAACTATTGTCCCCAATTCATTAGTTCCGTTGCAATAATAATATCCACCATTCTCTTTCCCCAGATGCTCAAACATCAAAGTTCCATTTTCATAGATGTAAATATTAGAGGAATTTTCAACAACCGTCCTATTGTGAAAGTCTAAAAGAATTCAAAAATGATATTGGAATGTAATTCCCTGGATGTCTTTCTCTTGGTCTGACTATTCCTATTACATGTACAAGTAAACTCAACAAAACAATTTTGGAAAGATTTTTTAAAAAATAGTTTCATTACTTTGATGAAAAGTAGAGGACAATCAAGTAGCTTACCTATGTCGGGAAATTCTACTTTGAACCATGTCAGTACTGGAGTAGGCCAGCCTTTCACAGAACAGTTAATGGTCAATGGGATATCTGCTGCTGCTAAAAGCTTTTGTGGAGGAGCAATCACCATGTCAGGTCCTTTGGAAATTCCTTTGAAAAAAACATAACCAAACATAACACAACAATTAGTATTGCCATTAATAACCTCTGCAACTGACTAACAGTAAAATGTTTCAAAATTAAAAATTGAAATTTTTGTCCATCCTGTGGATCAGAAAATATTCATTCTAAGTAAGAGAAAATCTAAGAGAAATCCTATTAAATACAAATGCAATTTAAAGTATTATTACAAAAGTATATTCAGGCAACAAAATGTAGAGCTAGTCTTACTTAAACAATTCACAATTACTGATCCATAATCGTAAAAAAGCAATTCATTCTTTCTTTCAAAAATTTATTGTACAGATTGACCTATTTTTGATGTGCTAATTGACAAAATTAGTAGCTTGGGTGTATTGATATAACGTGCATGATATGTAAAAAGAAAGAATGTTAACACATAGCTGTCAAATTTCATCAAATCACACTTACTAAAAATGGTTAACTCTGCTGGTTCACTTTTTCTTATAGTCTTTGTAAGTTCATTCATAGCTATGCATCTATACACTCCTTCGTCTTCTATAGTCAGTGGAGAAAGGTGTAATTTCATGGTTTTCCCAACTGCACCACCAAGATCTGGAGTTCCAAAAGTGGCCACCTCTTTGTTGCCACTAGTCAACAAAACTCCATCTTTTTCCCAATGGACCACTGGTGGCGGAGAACTTTTCCCTGATACACACTCGAAACTAACATATTCCCCTTCTGTAGCATTATTTGAGATGGGTGATAGAAAAAAATTCTCAATATCTGAAAAAAAAAGTGAAGAATAGTGGAACAACAACAAAACTTAGAAAAACAGACATATAAATTTTAAAAAATGAAGTTAATAAAATGTGCACTTTATTTAATTTCTAACATCAGGATTCATATTCACTAAAATCATATCACATTGGAAGCGTGTAGTGATTTTTTAAAAGCATCTTTCAAGGAATTGAGATTGCAGTTTAGAGGGTTACCACTAGGCAACAAAAAAACCTAGAGTAAATCATTTTAGACATTTTAAGAATTGTTCTTACAAGCTTCTATTATAGTTGCCTCTACGCTTTTGATTGCTGTGTCTCCTCTCTCCTTCACCATGACTACACACTGAAATACACCCATGTCTTTGGTCTGGATACTGGGGATGTAAAGAGAATGGTTGAGAAAAACTGAAGCTTTTGGCAATGATGTATATATGGGTTGTTTGTTGTATTCCCACATGAAATCTAAGGGGAAACCCTCTGGTGTTTGAACAGCTTGACAATCAAGTATCACATTTTGGCCCAAAAGCACTCCAGTTGATTCAGGTTCTTTGGTAAATTCTGAAAAACAGATAAAATAAAAAATTGTATTTATGACTATGTAGAAGTTTAATCAATTTTTGACACTGCAATTAAAACAATGCAATTAAGAGCAATAGATGCTTTCAAACACTTTTAAGACTTGATTATCTCATTTGTTTGACTCGGAGACATTGCTTTGTGGTTTGCACTGATTTTATTTCAGAAACCCCAAAAGTTGTTGAAAGGTTGCATTATTTCCAAAACTACTCTGCAGGTACATTATATATACTAGAATGTTACTATTGTACGAAAAGTTGTGAAATGATAATGTAATTAACATACTGTTGCTGATGTGGAATTTTTTATGTGTTATATCCATTATAGGATTATTACAGGAAAAGTACTACTGAATGGTTTTATCATAAGCCTTTGCCTCTCTGTCTATGGATCAAGCCATTCCCAATATCAGTAAAAATCCATATCTTGATTCTATTTGGCATGCTTACCTATTTCACACACAATGCCATGCATGAGAAGAATCCCAATCAAAAACACAGGTAACATTTTATGTGTTAGACCTTGGTATCTTGTGCCTTGGTGGAATTAAAAAGGCTTCACCAAACTTGAACTGTCATCAATTATTCATTGATTAATATTGCATGTATGCGTCCCAACATCCTCTGAATCACCAATCTGCAATAAAAATATGAACACATTGAAATCTCATTCTCCAAATACCCTAATGGTTATTTTCCATTGTTGAAGGATCATACATTCCATTGGCAGTGTCTTATTGATTATTGTTTGATTGAAAAGGTTTCTTCCAGCTTTTAACTACAGACCCACAATCATAATGTGTATTTCTCTTTATGCATGCCAAATGATGCAATGATTTCACAGAGAATAATTGGGGAATTTTTTTACAAAGTTCAACTATATAGGTTGTTAAGAAAACATGAAAAATGTCCTCAAAAAAAAGAATAAACTTTGCTCATTTTCCTGTACAACTGAGGTGTGATTGTGTTCAGTATATCAATATAAAAACTTTTTTTTAAAATTTGGTTTCCTTTCATATGTGAACTGAAAACAAATCCCCACAACCAAAATGATTTTAACTTCCTGAAGTTAATTCAACCTGTTCCTAAATCCAAAAATAGTTACAATCAGTGATTCACCATTGAATCTAGACTACAAAGCAAATTGTAGACATATTATGTATGTGTACTGCAAGCAATAAACTGCAACATCTGATAAAATATGTATGATATACCTATGACATATATTAGTAATTCAAGACTTTCCAGCCTAATATTATGAAACAGTCCAATTGTTTGTCACATTGGTTGTGATTAGACAGACGTTTGGAATCGATTAAATTCCCTCTTTTTAAACTGCTATGGTATTTACTGTCTGACATATTTATTTTGATTGACTCCGCTACCAGACACACTTTTGGAATCTTATATCGATTATAATCTCTTACCCTAGCCATTTTTGAATCTTCTCTTTTGAACAAATTAAGCAAATCACTTCAATTACTGGCCTAGTAGCATTATCCCTTTTTGATAATTAATTCGAACAAAATCTGAATGAAGTAAATTTGAGCTTCCATTATTTATATTTATCAAATAAAAAATACAACCTATACATTCAATGGCCATAAAAGGTGTACATTTCACAGCCTATTAGGTTAATATCTAAATTATGTGTCAAAAAGGTCCAACTAAACTTCTAGATTCAAAATGATGAGTTCTTTTATATAAAAAAATATTTTATGAAACTTTTATACCATCAAATTGACTGACTTAGCTCAAAAACCACATTAGCATTAAATGTAAGTGAATGGTATTGTTGTGTTTGGGTGTCTATAACCTCTGGGGAATCGTTCTCTTAATTAAATACTGGAATCAATTACACAGGACCATTCCATCAACCCAATGCCCTTTCATTATATTCGAAAACAGTGCCAGGATGAAAAACTAATTTGAGATTATCTTTCCACTTTCCATATAACCCAGAATGCATGATTAAACATTTTCCATGAAAATGTACTGCTACCACTACTAGAAATTCAAGACGTAATCAAATCCATATGTTTGATTCTCATTAATTTCCACTAATGGGATATGGGGAGGGGGGGCTTTTCACTTTGACAAACATTCAAACTTTTAAAATTTCAAAGTTCAATGGTATTTCTTATAAACATTTCTTTCCAGGTGTCTGTCAAGGCTTGCAGCTTCCATACCATGATCCTGATGAAGTAATTCAAGCCACAAACTAATGTTATTGATGATAAAAATGTTTTTGACATAATCCACTGTTTTAGTCTTGTGTTTTTCCTTGAGGGTTGATAGTGATTGCATTAAGGTCATATTGACTGGTAGAGGGAGGTATGTGGTTCTAAGAGGAGTTGTACCATACAAGTCAGGTATTAATAATAGAATTAGTAAATCAACAGATTGTGGTATGTTCATATATATATCATGTATAAAAACCTCCTCCTACCAATAATAAGCTAAGAAAACTCCAAAGTGATTAGAAGGACAGAGAGTCACTGTTGGTTGTTACTTTATCTCAACCTGTCATGATATATCTCCCCATAGGTAATATTAATGGTGGTACATAAAGAAAAGGGCTCCATCTTGAATTTACTGCTGCATGGTAAACACTAAACACTAAATCGAGACCAATTGTTTAAAGACAAAAAGGATAAATAATGTAACCAACTCAAATTGTATAAATTGCAGAGACTGTTCCTTTAAGTATGGGCTATGAAATATGAAAGACATAAATCTTTTAGACTGAGACATATAATTACAATGAATCTTTCTAAACATAAAAAAAGTAGCTTTTACACATGAAGAAAATATACCCTGAATTCTGAAATGATCAAAGACAAATTAGTCAAAATTCCAAACATTAGTCTCACTCCAAAACAAAGCTTTGTAGAATGGGACAAAGAAAACTAGTTTTCTTATACTTGTCTTGTCTCATGATTGCGGCATATTTCTTTGATGTTGAACTTTGAACTTTTTTCCATACAAAAGTCTATAGAGGGAGGTTTAGGGGTGGAGTTTATTTTCTACATTGGAACCATTACAACAAAACAGGAGACTGTTTTAATGGGTAGCACAGTTATTTGATCGTTTGAAGAAAGCAGACAAACATGATTAAATGTTTGTGATTTTATTGGAACAGGCTGAACAAAAGCAACATTGTTAATTGTTCAAGTTTTCATTAACACTAAAGTAGACAAAACATTGTTCATTGTTCAAGTTATCATAGTCTATCATGATAAGGCACTAAACTAAAGCAGACAAAAATAAATAATGCAATATTTTTCATATTCTTCTTGGCACTAAAATCGTGTGCACTTGAACCCCTTTGAGGTGACACAAAACTGTGGAATCATTCTCAAATAAACAATGAAAATCATACTATACCCTTAACATAAATCACAAGAGTTTCCATAATTTCAACTATAATTAGTGGTAATACTAATAGTATACTATCATGTAATATCAATAAAAGTAACTTGATGCAAGTAGAAATGCAAATTGTCTTGGGCATATTGTAACTACAGTAAAGGACGACAAGTCAGCACAATTGCGAAACTAGACCTGGAACAAATATACAAACTTGCCAAAAGTTGAAATAAGTTTGACACTTCGTAACATTCACTAATGAATCTAATCAGTCTACTGTCTCGAACAGAATGATTGCTTCTTAACCAGGTTTTCATACCCTTCGTTTCAAAACAACTCCCATCATGAGTTAGTAAGAATTCTTCAATCTTCTCGTATCTATCATATTCTCGACTCACCTGCAAAATCGACTTCACGGAAGTATTTTGTGGTTCCACATATCTGTCCGTATGAAGGTAGTGTTTACATGTAGACTACTCCCCTTTTTATCGTTCGAAAGACCTGTATTCTTTCCACGTGAATCGGCATTTAAAGTTGTGCAGTGTATGAGGTAGGTGCGTGTTGTGTACCTGCCTACTAAGAAAACTACTAGTATACACTGTACTGTACGGCTATATTTACCACAGAAGCTAGTGTAGTGAGCCTAATGGTTGCATATTGGCCTTTACGTCAGAAACAATATGGAATCACGGCATGTCAGTGGAATTTCTTTTGAAAAATTAATGTTTAAGATAATTGCTTGCATTAAGTTACCATGGAAACACAAATATTTAGTAATATCAATTTTAGAGCAAAAGTTACCATATTACTCATGATAGTATACATCTAGTTCTATACTGCTCCCCTTCCTTACTTTTTATTTCATGGAATATAGAATACCCTTGCTAGGAAGAATGCCTTTTTATTGGACAACGAAATACCCCCAAGTTAGCTTCCATCTTCCATAATTATCCAAGTTTATGAAAGATTCTTTTGGAAATATTTCAATTAATTTATAGCATGTGGGCTCTCATAAATAATATAGATGTCCTCACGTTAGTAATTAAATCTTGGCCAAGAAGTTTACATCAAGTGGGCAAGATACATTGAAATGACCTTGGGATGAATCATATTGCTTTAGAAGTCATGATAATGGTAATATTACTATAATATGTAGTGTAAACTAAGGATATCAAGAAGTTCTAATTATTGAGCTTAGAATAAGGGTATCATTAAACATTCATGGTGAATTTAAAAAGATAAACAATGTTCCATGGAATTATTTCAACAATGTTCTCTTTTACGTTTATATTCACAATAAAAAGATATTTCCTCAGCATTACTGTTAACTCTATTTATACTCCAAGTATATCAGACAAAGCTTTAACTTGATCAAGGTTAATAAACAGGGTGCATCATAAAGCAAAAATTCTAATTCCCTCCCTGAAAAAGAAAACTCTCTATTCATGTAGATAGCATTTATTTATTTTATGTCCATCACCCATACAGTATCAACTCTATGTTACAAAACAGATGCAAAGACCTCAATTTACAATTATTCCAATTTACTCATTTACATTCATCAAAAGCAAAGGTCCAATAATTTAATTGTGCCAAATATTTTTGCATCCAATAAACTGGTAGATTTACTTCAAGAAATCTACAAAATTATAGATATTAATAACTTAGAAAGCACTAGTGAATGATGATGATAATAAAAAAAAATCTGTTTTTTAGATGCAAATCAGGACGACACTATAGCAGAGATTTATAGAAGAATTTAAGTTTAGATATCTTACAAACCTTTCCATAGTACTTCATACAGCGGAGAACTAAATACATTTAGAAGTAATAGCCAGTTGGTGTTGCCTAGCAATTTGTAGATTTTAGAGAGAAAGATACAAATTTTAACTCTTGACACAATGTCATAATATTTTTGTTGTAAGCACACCAAATTCATGAAAATTTAAGTATTTTATTAATTGATTTATATGTCAACCTTTTTTTCTCTAGTTGTATTTAGGTAACTGATAAATATCAAAAGGCGATGAATACAACCTAAATAATGCATTTAGATGTATTAAGTTTGTCAAGAGCAAAATTGAATATACGTAATGAAGAATTATTGAACCTTGGAGTTTGTGGTCTCAATATCTTGGATAAATACATCTGGTTTCTTCCAAAAATCAAAATTGTAGTTTAGAAAGGAGTCTATGAATATCAAAGCTTGGTTGTATTAGCATAAAACTACCTTTTAATGGTCCAACTGTTACTGAACCCTCTTCCATCTAGTATTTCAACATTAGGATGATCTTTACAAATTTCTCTAAACAGAGATGTGTGAATCTGAAGGATTAATTAAACATGTACCTCTACATGGATTCGTTAAAATGAGGACAAGTAGGTATAAAATTCACTCCAAGACCCCCTTACATCTTTAAGACATATGGAAAACATTTTCGAAAACTAGAGCCTGTATGAAAGAAAATAAATGAACTACCTTATGCACACATACAAAGTACATCTTTTCAGATATTCTTATAATATTTTGCATAATATTTGCCCAGAATGAAATAAATAAATGAAAAAAAAATTTCAAAAAGTTCTCCTTGTGCACTATTTCCTTCAAATGAAGAAAACAAATAAGGAGCAATCTTACATTTTCATCTCTAGGTCATCTTCAAAAAAAGTATCTATACAATTGGCTATATACAACTGACATACACAATTCCTATACTCATGTTAAAAATATATATAAGTTTTAGAAGTGGCCTAAACTATCATAGTTGCTCACCCAAACAAAAAGCATTTCCCAGAATTGTATACCAGTATTTCCTTTACAATTTCACATTTTGACTAACATTGACCAATAGATTCCCATTTCTGAATAACTGTGTGGCACAAAAGCCCCTATTTTAACTTCACCCTTGAACGTTTGAAGAAATATCACAATGTGTGGTTACAGTATTATTTAACATGCTTTTTATTTAAATTAATGAATGATAATGATTTGCCTAACTTGCGCAATATATATTCTTATTTCAGTAATTCTAAGTATCAATGATTTTTCTAGATCTGTATTGGAACCAAGCCTGTTCCATCATAATGTCATTATCTGTCCTGTACAGTTTATACAATGCAAGAAACTGTCTTCATATGGCACTCTTTCAACTAAATTGGAATGTCCTATCTCTGTCAATAAGTGCATGATCCTTTGAGCAGTAGAGTCATTTGGAATGTTTTCACTGTTTTCTATTGAACCTTGTGCTTCATCTGGCTTGTCAAAATTTGGAAGATTTTGTCCATTGTTCATGTTATTTTGTTCAGACTCTGTTCTGTCTTTGTCATTTGATGTTCCTACCAATACTTCTACTTCACTGGTGTCACTGGTTTCACTCTGGGAGCTGTTATAGTCTGGCCAATCTATGGGGGAAAAAATGTCCACATGAAACATTTTATCCTTTCAAGTAATGTTATATTACAGTATTTTTATTTCTAATTTACAAGATAATTTGTAAATGGTTTAGCTTGTATTTTGCACATTAATTTCATATCAATTACAGACCTTCATTTCTGAATATATTTTTTGTACGAACATTTGTCAATAAATTTCAAATTGCAAACTATTTCCTCATGAAAATTGGATGGCATTTTAGTGTCTCAATGAGCTTTGAAAATTGAAAATTAAAACTTACCTTCCAGTTCTGAGCTATCAAGTGTACCACCAAACCTTCTATGTTTCTTTGTTTGAGGTGCAGCTAGAGTAGCAGCCTGTGTCAAAGCTGATAACTGTTCAGCATACATAGGACTACTAACTGATTCTCTGTTTTCATGATAACTGTGAAGCATTTGTCGTTCACCTAATAGCTGCATAACTAAGGCCTGCAATTGTGCGAGTTTATCATGAAGTTCCCCTCTTTCTCTTGATAACCTCGATATATATTCTTCCTTTTCTGAATGTCTCTGTTTCAACAGTTCCCTCTGCTGTTGATAAAGAGTGACATATTCCCCTGAAACAGAAAATACACTTGAAATTATTTTGCCCCAAAAAATAAATCTTATGTATATTTACAATTTTTGATCACTGATTCTGACTGCCTAATAATTTAAAAATTATAATTGAATTAAAATTCCTACCAATAGTATCTGTTTCCCCTGAGAGCTGTGTAATGGTGTGTTCCAATCTCTCTGTGGTATCTGAAAGGTCTGCTTTATCTCTCATTGCTTTTGTGTACTTCTCCTGTAAAAAAAATGAACAGGGTACCATGCTGAGAATTTTTACTCCTTTTTTATAAATGATTAATGAAAATATCTGCACACTTAAACTTTGCTTTAACCATGCGTATGTTACAAAACACATAACTTTTTCAAATTTAACAATACTGAAAATATAAAATTGTCAGAACTTACCTCTAACTGTTTCATAGCGTGTTGGAGGGCTTCAAATTGGGCTTTATTGACTACATCCCCATTTAGGGTGGCTGGAGCTACAATACAACATGAGTCAAATAGATAAGATAAAATATGAAATATTTTACAAAAGTAGGTAAAAATTCTCAAGAAGAAATATAGAAAAGCTACTTCTAGCTGAAGAATGGAAATGTACCCAAACTAATAGTGTGACTTACTCTGTGTGGCAAGGGCTTGTTTGAAATCATGTAGTTGATTTTGCAGTGATTCTTTCTCTCTTGACTCTTCTTTACATTGTTCAATAATTTGATTTCTTTCCATTTCTAGTTGTCGGATAGAAGAATTCATTGCTTCGATCTAAATGTAAATAAAAAACAAGTTGACTTTTTACAAAAAAATCCTTTTTTCATTTTTTTATTAGTAGACATCCTTACATGTTTATCATCAAGGTATTGTGGTCTCAATTTTTTTGAAAATACATCTGGCTTCTTCATAAGATTGTTAATATCCTGATGATGAATATGTAATATATTTGAAATTCTGCAATTCATCAGGATTTATCTACAAATAATCTTTCTCAAAGTTCGTAATACATTATGGTTCTTCCAGAAATCAGTATTATTTTCATGCCACCAAAATTTATTTTCTAAAATGTTATAACTTTATTTCCATGATAAGTGGATGATACCAATCATGATAATTTGTATCTCAACAATCAATTAAAAAATGAATATTGTCTGGTTACTAGTATATCAAAGTCAGTACAATAACCTCATTCCCTGTTATCATATTTTGTTTTACAAAACCAAAGTTGGGTCCTCAAAATATTAACAATATTACTCAGCCATTTACAACAGCTATTAACATCCTCTCTCCATTCTAAAAATATGTGATTTTCTTAACTTAATTACACTAACCTCTACCACCAATATTCTGAACCTTGTAGCTAGAATTTTACCTGAATATCAAGTTTCATTTTTTTAGCTATCCAAGTATCATAATCCTTCAAAATATCAAAGGGAACATGCAGGGGAAAATGAATGAAAATCTAATCTATTATGAGCATGTACAATAAAATGAATATCATACATATATTATTAAGACAACCTTCTACTACATCTACAAAAAAAAATCACTAATACTGGTTTCTAGGCTTTGGGGTTCTTGGCACCACTCCAAGAAAGATGTTAAATTTGGGGCATCCATTAATATTTTGAAAACCTGTTGCAACATAATTATGGGTTATGATGCTAAAATATATTTCACTATAGATAAACTAGTTTTTCATTCCAAAGGTAAAGACTAAATCTTATGTGGACATAGTACACGCAGTATAATTGGAATGGGCTAGCAGTATCGGAATACCTTTCAATCAAAGTAATCATGTCACATATTAGGAAGTATAGTAAAATAATTTTATACACAATTTACACACATATACTACAAGGTAGAGATATATTGGCATCAAAAGATAGTAGTCTACTCTAATAATCTTTGATCCTGTACCAATCCATAAATTTAATGATCCTTGTTCCCCTAACTAAGCTGATGTCATCACTGTTTCATTGTATGCCACAACAATTGCACATGTTGTACATTTGTAAGTCCAACACAGAGTCAAAATCACTGTGCTCTTTAGAACAGATACTTAATAAAATGTACTTACCACTCCTGTATCTCTGTTATTCTTTTCATTGTTATTGTCCCTATTCTCACCCTGAATCACTTGAGATTTCAAAAGGCTATTTTGATTTGTTAAGGTGTTTACAGTGTCCTAGGTAAAATAACCAAAAAAGATCATTTGTACATATTCATATGCTTCTGTTGTGTTAAATAATAAAATGCTTCTTTTATCTCATTGTACAGCAAATCAGAAATAGCTCATAGGTGATTATTACCTGTGCCGAATTCAATTCAGTTTGAAGTGTCTCCACCAGCCTTGCTTGTGCTTCATAATGTCTTAGCCTGTCTTCTATCTGGTCATTTGTGTAAACTCCTTTGTGATCTTCTTGACTAAGTTCTTGAAGCCTTCTCTCTTTATGTTCCAACTGAAATGTTGAACAGGACAATGAAAAAATGAAAAAATATGGGACCAGTCTCTATTGATGTACCCTAAAAAGTGGGGAAAGATAAGGATTATCATGTTTTACATCCGTGTGGGTGCAGTCAAAATCTAACTGAATTGGGTATGAGGGGAATTTCCTAAGAGTGCCAGTTGTATAGACCTACATGTAAATGTAAGGAATACTGCTAAATTAAATCATTTGATGCACCTGTATGAAAAATACTAATGTTTAAGATAGACTTCAATGAAAAATACCTCTTCTCTTATATGTTTTAATTCTTCTTCTTGTTGTACAAGTCTTGACGCTACTTCCTGGGAGATGTGTTGTTCTGATTGCAATTGGGTTGTAAGTTCCATGTTACTGTTTTTCTGCAGACAAAATTTCAAAACATGCATATATTAGCAAAGTTGTTTTTTACCAGCTGAATCAATTTCTAAATTCTTAAAACAGATAAGTATGTAGTTTTTACATACCGATCTGACAAATTCATCTTGTATCTCCTCCAGTCTGGCTTTAAGCTCTTTGTTCTGTGCCATAGCTCTACTTAGGGCAGTTTTATCACTTTGCAAGTTTTCTAAAAGTTTTTCTTTATCTACATTGTTGTCCTTGAGTTGTTGCACACTCATTTCAAACTCCATCAACTTCATTTCTTTCTCTTCTATTAGTCTGTTGAAATAGAAAAAAACAATCAAAATGAAACAATAACTCAGAATAGATCATTTTGCATCATGAAACTAATATGAATCTTAGTAATAAATCATTGGTCACTGTTAATCAACCCTCTGCACTTTGCACTATCGATTGACATAATATCTTATACTCACCTACTAAGCTGAGAATTATCTGTTACTTGGCTTTGGAATTTTTTAGCTAAATCTTCAAAATCTTTCTTGTATTGTTCCATCATTTCTTTGAGTTTTTCATTTTCAACCAAGACTTCTTGAGAAGCAAAGGAATCAACTTCTGAAATGTCAAAAAATGTCATTTTCATACACTGGACCATTCTTTTTATCTCTAAAAAAGGGAGTAAACCATGAAAGTTGAAAGCAGATAAAAAAGTATAAAAAATTCTAACATTACCTTTGCTTTTCTCATTCAATTCTTTTATCACAGTTTCCAATTCAGATTGTTTGTCAATAAGTTTTTCTCTTTCTTCCATAAGAATGCCAACCTTTTAACAAAAAAATAAAAATAAATGAATGAGTAACACATTTTCAGTACAAGGTGTGGAAGATGTTTGTTTTCATTTAAATAATATTCTTGTTTCATCGTTGAAATTCATAGATAAAGCATACACATAGGATTACACCATTTATTATTCAGCAGAAAATGTCCTTGTCCTCACAAAATTTGGCACATTTTTTAAGAATAGATACAGTACAAGACATAAAGTGGTAAATATCTATAAATTGTTCCATTCTAACTGGGAAACATTTTAGATGAGTAAATGGTACCTGTTGTTGTAACTGCTGCATTTGTTGATTTAGACCTTCTATGTACTCTTGGTACTGTAATGTAATTTGGTCCCTCTCTTGAGTAAGCTGTTGAAATGCTTCTTCATACTGAAAAAACAATATTTTTTCATAAATTGTTTTATTGAAAGTCATCAATAAAATTCATGCATTTTATAATTTCTTCACATGTACTTGTCCATATTATTTTATTTCAGAACTTAACTGATATATGAAGTAACACAGTTTTATATTGTAAACCATATTCATGAGTGGACAAAATGAGGTTATGACCTTTACCAAAATGAATCTTTACAAACCTGTGATATAGTCCCTTGGAGTTCACCTTGTTTGGTTAACAATGTTTCAATTTGTTCTGAATTTCCTGGTGTGTCACTTCCATTCTGAAGCTTATAAATATAAAAAATGGTTATCTAGTGGGCTCCAGTTTTAATATTTTACAGGTTTACTCTACTACAGAAACTCAGCATAATACACATACCTGTTGCACATATAACTCTGTCATTTCCAGTTTCCCTTTTACTTCTATCAGGGAATCTTCTAACTTTGCACATTCTGAAACCTATAAAGGAAGAATTGATACAGATCAAAAGGCAAAATCACAGGCATTTTTGAATAGAAGTTTATCAGATCCTTGTCAAAAGAGACTCTTTTATTTGATATACAGAACCAAATATTTCTTACCTTCTGTCTTAATTTTCCTTGCAATTCTGAATTCTGCTGTTGATAATCTTCACTTGCCTTACTGTAAAAACAGAATTATGGAAATTACAATCCCTTACGGTTACATAAACAAAATATGTATATTCGACAAAGACTACAGCTACAGTATACTATAAAAAAAGAATACTTACTTTGCCTTATAAATATCTAGCTTTAATCTGTCTATCTCTTTAGAATATTCTTTTTTTGACTGCAAAGAAAGCAATACCACAAATATAAAGTCACCATTAAGAGGTAATTAAATGTATGTAACAGGCACACACATTACACCCAAGCAAGATTTCTTTTACTATAGAATTTCGCAATCAATATTTCAAAGTGGACAAGAAACTATAAAAAAAATGCAATTAAAGACTTTTTTGGATGAAATAGGTTGGACCATCTAAAACTCAAAAAACATTTGTACAGCATTTTTCAGATAAGGGTTAAAAGGCATTAACAGAAATTTGAATATTCTCCAATGGCCTCATCTAGGAGACTCTAAATGTGTTAGTTTTCACTCTACATGTATCAGAAAGCCTTGACTAAGAATTTATATCCCACAACAGTAAAGGTCAACACCATGCTAATTAAGTGATATCCATGATATTTGAAAGGAAAATTGACAACTAAAATGAAAACAAACAAAATTACCATCTCTGGGCATATAAAAACTAAGTAAATTTAAACTACTATCCACTTTTGATGAATATTTCATTCTGATACTGCACCTTCAGACAAAATTTGTCTGATATGATTGATCAGATATCTACACTTTCCATAAAATGCATTTCAGGAATTACAAGCCATTAGCAAATCAAATAAAATAGGGGGAAAAAAACTTCAGTTTGGTCAACATAAAAGTTATTTGTATGTGCTTTCACCAAAAAAAGGTATATTTTTGTGTCACAATCATGAATGTGCCCAATAGTATAACTTACCATGTCAAGGTCCTATTATTATAGTCAAAGATGACATTTTTTATGATATGAAACAAAAAAGATGGAAGGAGGCGTTTGTTGCATTGGTGAAGTGGAATCATTATTTATATTTTAAAATTTTGCATTAATTTCTAGTTAGATTAGTACTCAATCCCTCATTACAAAATGACCAAACAGAAAAACATTTAAATATATATAAATATACACTGTTTTAGTAAATGTCAAGAAAACAGACAATAAAACTAATTCAAAATGTAATTTGTTACTTCAAATAATGTTCACAATTGAAACACTACAAATTGATAACAACTCTAAATGCACTAATTCACCTGTTCATGTTTATTACTTGAACTTGAGGCATTGGTGTAACTTTTTTCCAACTCTGCCACTCTTTGTCTTGAAGCTTTCAACCTGCCAGACAATTCTTCTGTTTCTTCTGCAAATATAAGTGAACAATACATCAATGTCAAAAATATCTGGAGGATTGATTTAAAAGTATCATTGGGACATTAGCAAACAAAATTAAAGCTTGAATTAAACAATATTACTTTGGTCTACAAGAAGAGTTTGTTTATCATATACACCAGGTCTAAAAAGCTAAACTCTTCGCAGCCAAAAGGAAGATTTGTATCTTGTACACTATTATTTTAAAATGCAAATGTGCATGCTGGAACTCACCAAGTCTTTGTTCTGCAAGTTTGTGGCTTTGATTTAGAGATGACTGCAGTTCTGTTTTCTCAGCTACCAATATTCCTATTGTCTGGATATGAACCTTTATAGAAAAGAAAACATATAACCTCTTTAAAAATGTTTATAGTTCATGTCAATCTGTTTCAGATATACAATTAGAATTGAAGTTACATTCTAAACACATTTGTTATCACTCTGAGAACGATTCACTCACTTGTAATTGTTCTTTTAATGCACCCAATTCCCTTTTCAGTTTTTCTTCAAAACTTTTTCTATCTCCATCTAATGTCTGTTGAAGTTTGAAATTGTGGGATTTCTGAAAAGCATAGAAAAATATCAAATTCCCATTCAACTTGTATGTTTATATTATAATAATAGGCTGTGGCATGTTATGACTAAGATGTCACTTTTGAAAAGAAAAGATGATAACTTACAAGCTCATTCATTTGTTTATTCAATTGTTGGTTTACTTGATTGTGCTGTTCAAGGAGAGAAGCCAGCTCTCTGTTTCTTGCCTAAAATAAATAACAATTGATAAACAATAAAACAAACAAAATCATATCAAAATAGGACTTCTTTGGATGTATTTTCCCTTCAATATCAAGGGGGTAGACTGTGATGGTCAATTTACATTACTTGTTACTATAAGAAAACATACCTCAAGATCATCAACACCATTGCTTTCACTTCCCACTTCTTCTGTATTTAAGAATGCATCAGACTGAAATTTGTAAGTTAAATTTGTTTTAGATTACAAGGACTTTATCATATAAAGACTTAAGTTTGATTCAAAGAAAATCAGAGGCAGGGCACATACCTGTGACAGTAGTCCATTAAGCTGTCTAGAAAGTTGTTGCAACCGTTCAGTTGATGCAGACATGCTGGATGGTAAAGTATAAGAATTAAGAGATGCATTGGGTAAAATGTCCAATACTAAGTAAATGGCATTTGACTGGGACCTAGTTTTGAATATTATGAATCGTGCTCTAAAATGACCTACATAATGGGCTCTTACCTTTGACTTGAGTCCAAGGGTTTTCCTCTAGGAGTGCTATAAATAGACACATCATTTTTTTCTGAAGGACTTGCTATGCCACTAAAATGAAAAAGAAAATAAACCAAATGACTTTTGCTTTATAATGTTTCTGTAGGTTAGTATTGACACTACAATGATTGAAGTATCATCTACTTTGATTTCTGAGTCAGACGGGTCATTTTCATATATAAAAATATCATTTAATATCACATGTAATTTTCAAGTTCATGACCTGATCAAAGTGCTTAACATGAGATTGGTATATTCTTTGTTACTATTTTTGAGGGTAAATGATTGTTCAGATGTCGGACGTTACAGCCTTACACGAATATTTTCCACTAAGAATATGCAGATGAATGGTTCTTTTACATGTCAAGTGAAACATTCTTTGACATGGAGCCTCAGTCTTCATCAGAATCTTAGATGTCACAAATTTTCCGTTTTAGTGTCATTAGTCCATCACTGTTTTGTTGTTGTTTAATCTATAACAGTATTTGTGGCTTCCATTCTTCATGCTTACTGTATGTGTAATATATTATGAGTAAAAAGTCTCTATATGTACATATTTAGTTCATGGTTTTAAATACTATGAGATAAGA
>JAVSBT010002238.1:3900-14048 GCA_033118115.1 Pharyngocirrus eroticus
ACCTGATTTTGCACTGGTTTAAGATGCACATCAACTGTCAACATTCTAAACTTGACTGCAAAAATGAAAAAAATAGAAGGTAGATGAAACAGTATATTGGAAAAAAAACTTGAGCACGGCTAAATGCATATTCATTGTTGTCACTATATCATTATTTCTTATTCATTTTGCAATCGTTTTATTATTTTCTATTTCTTCAATCTCATTTCCCAGTATTGTATTGTAATGACAATGCACTGACCTGTTTGTCCTGGCTTATAAATAGGTTTATCTGTTTGTATGAATGTCATAGGTTTTTGTTTGACAATCCTGATTTCCTCCTCTACATCAAAAATGTAATCCCCTGTGTTTGTCCACATACGAAGGGGCATTGGCTCACTCATTTTAGAAGTGGATGGAACATTCAACACAATGCAGTCTCCACGACCTGAAAAAAAACACAATTCAGTAAATTCAATAATTATGATCTTGCAGGAAATCTTTCTTTTAATGACGAACGGCTTAGAAGAAAGTACAGATCATACAAGTAGATGGACACTTTAATTAAATAAATACTTCTTTAAATACTTCTTTTATCATTAAAACATAGATGTTTCTGTATGTATCTCAACTGTTTTATTCAAGTTATGATAACTTTCTGTATAATTATCACAACAAAGAAAATTAAGGATTTGTTTTCCAGGGTATCTTTCTTGACAACATGGTTTAGAAACTATGTACAGATGGAGGTGCTGTATTAATAAAGAACAGAAAAAAGAAAGATCAGGATTATCATTTGGTAATATGACAATGCAATGATTATGTCTATATAATGACAAGACCTCACAGTTGTCTTATCAACTTACCTTGGGAGAAAACATGTGTTGTTTTGTAAGATGAATCAGTGTTAATCTGGAAGTTAACTGTAATGTCGTTGTCTACTTCGTGCAAGGTCAAACATACTTTTGCAGTTCCTCCGGAAAACGCACTTTTTGGAGCAGTCAACAGATAACCCCTGTTAATGCATCATGAGAAAAGATAAGTCAAACAGAAGTCTTATTTCATGGCTTTGTAATAACAACTCGTTGTAATAACTCAGAAGCTGCCAAAGACATGGACACTGATCAATTCAAGGAAAGTTTTGACACCTAAGTGTCTAAATCCTCACCAATGTTTTTACAAAATTCAAATGTTTATACTGATGTGTTGATACATCAAAATTGTTTCTCATATGAGAAGCTTTCAAATATAACCAGGACCCTTGATCTGACATCTCAAAATGATGAAGTAATAGTATAATTATAACATCAATTAATTATTAGAACTTTAATTACTACTTATCTCTTAATCTGTCCAAATGGCAACAAAGTTTTAAAAAATCTTCTAGAATAACACTTTGCAAAACTCAATAAATCAACTATTTTAGGCTGACAATTAAATTGCTTCAGAGATTATTTCACCAAAAGCCCCTTAAAAATAAAATGTAAGAGATTCCAATATGTACTATCATCTGGACTTAAATCATAGCTGTACAGCAATATGATGAATGCTTTTATCATGTCATTGTCAAAAATTACTATTATAAGTGATGTGAATTTGCAGAGATTTATAATTAGAAAGGTCCACATTGCTTTTCCAATATATCATAATGTAAATCTAGAGTACTATTATATTGTTCTGTTCTAGTGCTACAGGATCATTTTATCTTGCCATAAAATTTTATGATGATAAAACATTATTTACGCTAATACATAACATTGAAAGGTATTTTTTTCTGTATCCCCCTTATTTTCTTTTTTCTTTCATTATTTTGGGGGGGTGCATGTTTTGAATAACTTCAATAAGTCACACAAAGTTTGTGTTTCAGATATGATTTATATATAGATTTTTTATCTCTGTGCATTGCACAATACTCATCTTCAAAAATTATCCTTTGATTGTAATTATAATCAAAAGTGACTGTATTCATGAGGATAGAGAATTAACTGAAGATAAAATTGGAATCTATTAGTATTAACTATTTATTGCACATTCAAATTTCTCCAATGCAATCATATTTAAATATATCCAAGGGGTGAACAACTATCCACTGATCATCTAACTATGAATTGATGGCTTGAGGCTATCATTCACATGAATTTTAACTTTTGTCACAATGTGGTTGCAATACATTTTGCAAAACAATATAATTCAATTATTCATACTCAAATCCAAAAGTTTTATCAAATTACTTATACTTTATACTTTTATAATTATAGCATAAGATGTCAATAATATGCAAATAACTTACCTTTTAGCAGATGTCAATGATGCCAGGAGTAAAACTCCTAAAGGCAAAATACTTTGCTTCATGTTCTTTAGACCCTTTCAGTGGCAGTATTCTTTTCTGTCAAGCTTTCAGGTTGCTTATTATCTATAGAGATGGGCAACTCTCCACCTTTTATAGGAGACCTCGGTTGTTTATTCAGAGCCGTGTAACACACCGAGAGGACTCCGAGACAAAATAGTGCTAAATAAATAAGGTATAGAAATTACCAATCTATTTTTTATATTTTTTTCAGTGAATTTAAACTATAAGAAATAATAAAATGTTTAGTCCTTTTGGTTCATATCGTAATTCTTTTCTTTTTCGATATAAGATTAAATCATAATAATACGCGCATTAATATCCCTGAACTGTCAAAACAACCTTTGTACCAAGATCTGCTCAAGTTTCAAACACGGATGTATTATTTACTTTTAAAAACATTTAGGTCGTACAAATGAAATGTTTGAACATACGAGCATTTCCTTGAAATTATGAGACATATTATTATGTCACAATCCGGTTTGCGTAGGCGTTTGTTGTGAGATAAGTGATAGTCTTTCAAAGTCAAAAAAGTCAAACTGCAAGTCAAGGCTATGATGACTTTGCTTTTGCTAAATGTCTATTGTTTCCATTAAATCTTTTTTTAACTTTTAAATGCAACAATAGTAGTCATTTAAAAATGTACGTATTTTTCTGAAAAAAACATTGGAAAAGAAACGATTTTTTAAAATTTAATCTATTTTTTAATTTTATTTTTTTGGGGGGGTAGGGGGGGGTGCACTCCATTTTCCCAAGGTTTTTCTCCATCAAAAAGTATATCGTGTTTTTTTCTTCACGTTTTCCTTGGGTTTACAGGAAATGCCATCACAGCAGTGAGTGAATCAATCATTCAACATCTGGCAGGGGACCTATTTTTGGCTGTCACTTATGTCATTGTTGACACAAATTTAAAATGTTCTACATAGTTGCAGACCCCAAGCACAGTTGATATTAATATTTATGTTTCTTAGAGAAGTTCATGACGATCACCAGCTAATGCCCCCCCTCCCCCCCCCTCCTGATAAATTCTACAAGATCAGACAAATATATAATGTATTTATTTTTATATTTGTGTATATTATATAGACCATTAGCATCTAAATGCATAAAATAAACAAATGCATGACAACTTTTTAAAAATATATATAATTCTTTATTTGTGCACAAAAAATAGCACAGCATATTTTCTTACAGGCTGACAGGTTTATAGCAGAGAGCTAGACAAACTATCAAGAGATAATAACATATACGTGTACATATAGACTCAAACTAATTGTTTTCATGAAAAAAAAAGAGCTAATGGATCAACATTTTATGGTTAAATATATATGCAGTAGTTATGTACAAATTTACAGAGAAAATGGAAAGGATGATCTGAAAAAAAATTATATTCACTTCACAGTTTCTTTTATAACATATCAAAGTGAACATAACCAACAAACAATATATATACAAGTTGTAATAAACAAGTTACATTTGCTTACAATAGATTTTTCTCTTCTGAACAGTGATTCAAGTTCATTTGATTTGAGCCTCAAATGACTCTTTAAATTCTTTGTATTACATGCAACACTTAATATTGTTATAGTATTACTAAATCATACTAATTCAGATAGAAAAAGTCCCAGGCAATGCCACTAGCGTGTAATGAGAACATATAAAAATCATGACAAATTGAAAAATAAAGCCATCAAACACATACATACATAGACATGATTCGTGAGAGCTCCATACAACATATTTAAGGGTATAGACCCTCATATTATCTTCCATTACATGAAATAAATGAAAAAGATAGTCATGAATAAAAGTTCCCAAAATGTATAATGGTTATGAAATTAACAACATGCAAATAATGATCTAGTATGTTTTGACTTTAAAGCTTATATTGATGACTCCTTTGTTGATCTCCAAATATGGGAATAAATATTTTGTCTTTCATTTTTTTAAATACTCATTTGGCACAATTTGTTCTACAATAAGAAACAGTATGACTAAGCATTTCCATTGAAGTTTAAGCCTAATTTTGCTCATTGTGTTAAGTATTTTACTCATACATCCAGGTATTCGTATTTGAACAACTTCTATGACATTCACACTGCCATTATTAGTAAACACAAACATGGAAGCCAGATGAGTTTTTTACAACTCTTTAACATTATTTCATACACAAGTACAATGTCCCAATACAAAATTGAGAAAAGGATGTGGAAGAACACAAAACAATGCCTGTATTCTTTTTTTTTGCAAACAGTTTCACTAGAACAGGACATACCTTGATCAAAAGATCTTTTATTGACCTTGGAAGGAAATTTTATGAACAATGACATATTGGGATTTACCTGGATTCTCAGAAAAAGGATCATTCACATGAATAGCAATCTATGAAAAAGGATATTTGGTGATATCTCTTTTCTCTAGATACCAATATAATTGTTTAACATGTGTAAATGTGTTCAAGGGGGGGGGGGGGGGTATGTCGTATCACAATGCCCAAGAGCAGACTGTTATTACATTCACATCCATGTATACATAATTATCATCTTTACCACAGTATGAAAGGCCAATCCAACACTTGAATATGTACAGGATTTACTTTCAGTCTTACAAGTGACAGCAATATCAAACATTTTCTTGCTTCAGGACATAACAAGCTCATACCATACATCTCATCAAGGTGACCCTTTTGACCCTTCTTGCTGCTTGCAGACACTGCAAACAGTCATACACACAGAAAAAAGAATACATACTAGCACAATAAACAATTGCTGAGGCAGGATAAACAGAAGTAAAAATTGAGTTAACCTTTTTTTTTTCTTCAAACATTCTGTTCTAGATCACAGACAAAGAATATCATAATAAGAACTTATTAAAGTAATTTACCATCAACTAGAAAAAAAGCCTGTTGCAACTGTCATAATAAATACCATAAAAATACACAGCGGCATGTCACATCAAATCACATAACACTGCAAAGGGGGGGAAAAATGGTATTTTTACAATCAACATGGGACTATATTTGAGACTATTCATATGTAGCACATATTTCTTTCTATACAATTCAGTTGTATTTTTTTTCATTCCTTTCGCAAAATAAAATAAAAGAAAACAGTGTTGAAATATCACATAAGTTGGCCTGGCTAACAGATGGTTGACCTCCTGTGGAAGAAACAGGATTTTAAGAAACATATCTTTGACACTTACAAAAAAAAAACATTACAGTGTACACTGGCCTTAGAAAATCTCCTACTACTTTAGTAATCTTTAATTAAAGCTATGGCTCCTTATATAAAGCAGCTGGAATGTAGATCTGAGGCAAGATGATTTTAAACATAATTACATCAAATTTCAAGACATTTTACATTTCCAATACCATCCATTTTATTGGGGCTATTGATTATATTTTTATTTTCATACGGGCAAGCAGAAAGCACGTTTTATGGTTGACACAGTTTTCATTGCATACAAAATGGTTTCAACTTTTTAATTTCTAAGAATTCATCACAAAACGCATTTTCTGAAGACTGATAGTAGTGTTACCTTGCACTTAACATATACAAATGTTTGACTAGAGCTCAATGAGACATTCTTTTTTTTGGCACAGGGTAACATACAGACTATAATAAATACATCATGATTGGATTAAATATATATTTCATTAGAAAAACATGTTCAATGTCATGATTTTTCTGTTACCTTGACCTGACCTGACCTCTTTTGTGACCTATTTTAGAATCAATGTAACATTTACACTCCTACACAAAAACAGGATGAGTGGAAACATTGGGACAGATCCACGATTACAAATAGAAAATGATCAAATATAGAAATGAATAAACTTTCTTTTATAAAGCTATGCTGGCAATACAAAGGCTGCACATGATATTTGCACAAGTTACACAATTTACAAAAAATCTGTTCATCATAATAATAATGAAAAATGGTGGCATGCTATTTACTAATGATTCAAACGACCAATCATAATAGAAAATCAAATTTCATTCAGATATGATTGATTGATTATTATACAAATGATGACTACAAAAAGAAGTTCTCATGAACTCTAGTTTTACTCCAGTAGAATAGATATCAAGTCATCAATAACTGCTTATAAGGCTTATAACTTTCCCTGTCCAATAATGCACATTTCTTTCCATAATGTGGCAGAATTTTTCAGTGTACATTTATGTACAGATACCTTCAGAAGGGCTTGCCATACACTGATATTGCACTAAATGGACCTATCATTTTCCAAGTTAACTTTTTATTCAGAAACAATTCAATCAAAATAAATCGGACTTCGAAATAAACTGAAATAATCATTTCTTATTCTTTTGTACGTAAAAGACATTATGTTGCAGAACACAGACATATGTACATTTCAATCCTGTTCCATTCATACTTTAGAGGCTTACAGCCTTGACTGACAAGTCACAAGTCAGCTACAAAATATTCATGATCTGTAAATTAGCACCTCATGCAGCTTAAAGTTTATATGCTAAAACATCTGTCATATTCACTTACAGTGGTGTTGTTTTTTTCTTTTGTTTGGGGGGCTGTTGTATGTTAAAACAGAGCTAGTCGTCTAATATTTCATGCAAAATTAAACAGCTCTGCAATAGTTTGGAAATAACTGGAAGTGATCAGCATTCACACTTTCTGAGGTCATTTCATCACTAACATTACATCTAATGAATGACATATGTTGACGTCAAAACAAATACTTTCAACAGAACCATGATGTTTTAAGATGTCACAAAATCTCCTATTTGTCTCGTGTTTTAAAAAAAATCCTTAACAGTCAATGGAGAGTTTGAGTTTCATTCTTAGATTTTTTGTACAAGTTACAAATCATGATGTATTGTAACAATTTCAATTGAACTTTCGTATATAAAAAGTTAAATGTATTTCAGGATTCTGCCTATTAATGCCACAATGAAAAACATTTATCAAAATTTCTCTGATAAATCAACATAGGCTGATCAACTCTCTATATGAAATTGTTGATTTTGAACTTTGTGTTTCCAGTGTAATGAGTGAAATGACCATAATGATTGAACGTTTCTTTCTCTGTGGCTCATACCAGAATTTCTTCTCCCACTTGCTGGAATGGTGGTGGTGAGAGTCCTTTCTTAGAGGGAGTGTCACCACCTTCACCGTCAGTTGTGTCTTCACTATTCTGCCTTTTCTTAGTTGGTGGCCTTCTTGATGGTGTTTGTACTCTCTTCTTGACAAGATGACGCATATTCTTAGGGGGAGCCACAGCTAAAAATAGGGAAAACAACAAAAGTTACCATTTGTATTTAAGCTAATAACTATTCAATTTAAAAAATGGGTATAATATTCAAAAGACTTTTATAGAATATCTCAGGTGTACGATTGTTAAACAAAAGTGAAGCCAAAAATAGGCATGACATTATATATATCTTTTTGAATAAATGAAAAGATAAGAATATTTTACCTGGTTCTTCAAATGTTGGTTCATGTTCACAGTCCCAACTAGCATCTAATTCTTCTAGATCATCATTACTAAGAAGATCTTCTTCAGAGCTGCTATGACGACATTCCAAATTTGGCAGCCTCATTGTAAGATTGTCCCTATGTTAGAAGTGTAAATAAGTAAATCAATGTATTGGCTATGAATTTTTGCAATCGAAAATTCTTTCAGAGCAATAAAGGAATAAACAACATGCCTAGAAGGTTGTCTTAGCCAGATATTAATGAGTTAAAAAAAACACTTCTGCATAATCCACATTTAGCCAATCATTTAGAAGATAATGATTTGCCCATGCTATTTTAAATCCAAATCTGCATCATTGAACAGAAATTTCAAATTGCTTTGTACAGTTTTTCAACGTAATTCACAATAGAGCTTCCAATGTTGAATAATATTATTTCCAGATAAACCAGAAAACAACCCAAAAAGAGCAAAAGAATGTTTTTCAGTCAATCATAAACACTGCTATTTTCTTACTTTTCTTGCTGTAGTGACTGTATTTGTTCTGAAAGCATTCTCTCTTCCATTGTCATATCTGTCTTTGTTGTTGGGCTAGTGTCTTCTGGCAAGAAAAAGTTTGCATCTTTGTCCTTCTACAAATGCAAAATAAAAAGAAAGAAAATTATAACAATAATTGAACACCAGTCCCTTGTTTCCAAATAACTAGTTAAAATCATAACATATGTTGATAGCTTGGTGTTCAGCTACTAACCAACCATTTGAATCGCAAACCCAAAAGAGATATTCTTTTTATACATGTTGGCTTATGAATAAACAGAAAAAAATCTAAAATCTCATTGAAATAATCATCTCTTTCTCACCTGGATATGTGATTTTGATGTCCTGACTTCACATAAACGATCTGCTGCAGATGAAGTTGCTGAATCTAATGTCTTTATGTCAGCCAGTGTGTGTCTGACCCGGTTCATTTGTCCTAAAAGAATGGTCTGTATGCAGCTACAAAACAAATTGGCCCAAGAATAATTAAAACCAAGATGGTAGATTATATGGTTTTTTTTTAAAAGATGACGCATTTTTAAACCAAGCTGTCCATCATGAAGTGATAATCATATGAAAAAAATCAAAGATTTATATGTAACCAACATGCACCACTAAAACCATCATAATCAGCTATTCTTATATGCTTTTCATTCTAACGTGTACTTAGTATTGGTACTTCAAAATGGTGTATCTGGCATTGCCAATAAGTCAATGGCATCAAACACTCTTCAAAATAATAGACATAAATGAATTCTTGGATATTTTATACTTTCGATTTTACTTACGAAGTTTGCTTTGGCACATGCATAAGGCTCTCTTGGGCTGGCAACGGTCTGTTTGTTCTCAGAATCGTGGGTGCAAATATTATGGCGAGTGTGGTGCAGTTCATCTTGTTGTCCGCTTCATGCTCAGCCACGCTATAGTAGTAAAATCAAAATGAGAATATCATAATATAGAATTAACAAATTTTCTCACAAAGATGAAGAAAACAGAATGTAATAAGAGTAATAAGGCATTGTTAACTTAGTATAAGTGACATAAAGGAAGGAAGAAGTATTTCTAACTTGACAAGATGGAAGACTAGTCTTTCAAGGAGATTATGATTTAGCTGCGGAAGTTTATCAATGACAGCAAATACTGACTGCATCTTTTCAGATTCATCTCTACACTCTGCAAAACAACAAATAGTGGAAATAAGTTTTATGGATACAAAAGTAAGTTGTCAAAAAGAATTAACACGTATATAGCTGTACACATATGGTTATATAAAATACACAATGTTTGAATTGGGTGAAAACATAAAACAAGCCAAGGGCTACTTTTGACTACATTTAAGTAAATTATAGAATAAAATTTAAAGTTTTACCTAAAAAATAATTGAGGTAAATTTATAATGATAAGGTCCAATATTTGAGGGGTTGTTTTTTGCATTTTATTAATTATTGAATCACTTCTAATCATAAATTTATAATGAACAACAAATAAATACTATACCTGTAGCTCTTATAAAATCGTCATAAAATTCAAAAGTCAACAGAGGTTCTGGTAACTCTCTGAAGAAAGTCTTCATGACAGAGGTAAGACAATGGATTGGGTAAGTTAAAAAGTCAATATTCTGTTGGTCTGGAAAAAAACAAAACATTACCAATTTAATAACAATCGGATTTACCAATCTACTGCTTCATGCACTTTCAGTTGGTATTACTAATACTTGATCACAGAGTTAATTTCTAGAAATATTCTACTCGACATTCCATAAATATTGATAATATTTTGCTTGTCTTTTAGCTGTTGGCGCAATGACACACATATTACAATTTTTCA
>JAVSBT010002349.1:0-13819 GCA_033118115.1 Pharyngocirrus eroticus
ATGAAAAAAAAACCAGCAGTCAGTGTAGGCACTGGACCAACAGACCGGACTGTTTTACTAATAAATAGTAGCTTTTTCTAAAGTTTGTTATTTCTGTTAGAAATGTTCTTTTATTTTTAGTTTCCTGATGTGCATGCTTTGCAGTCTAATGGCCATCACATTCTTTAATTGATTGCTGTAAATGTAACATGATCATTTTATTTTATGTTATGTTATGTTATGTTATGACATGTATTGATGAATTACTCAATCTTTTCTCCTTTTATCTTTTACAGAAGCCTTACAATGTCCTTATATTGAAAAAGTTGCCAGAGAAACTTGTAGTGGAACTGGAAGATCAGAAGAAGGATGTTTAGGAAAGGGGTGCTGTTGGGATGAAAGTGCAGAGGGAGATGATATAGCATGTTATGAGAAAGGTATGCCTTTTATGTATTTCTTAACGTGGTTGTTGACTGCACTATAATATATCAATAAAGATATGACCACAGCATGGTGCAGCTCTTACGAAAAAAAGAGCCAAAATAAAATCTAGCCAAAGACTTTACAATTTGTATCAGACATATTTTAATTGAAACTAGTCTACACCAATCTATTGGTGTATTGACAGAGGTCCAGATTGTTTTCAATGGAAGCAGTGTGTTCCAATTTCAAATGTATACACACTTTACATAGTGGTAGAAAGGAATATATAAGTTTGATTCAGATTAAGTCAAGGTGATTCTGAAAGGCTTTTATAAAGAAATGCCCTAAAAATTTGCTTGTGTCAATAGTTGTCCTGGTTTGTTCAAAACACTTGAGCATAAGGTTCATTCTGACTGAATTATACATAATATATACAATGTATAATGTACCAAATTAAGTCTCGATGTATGTAGATAATTTGTGGCTAGGTCTTACATCATGTGGTACTGGTTAAAGTAATGTGCAGTTCTTGGTTTAGGCTGAAGACAGAAACATTTTGGTACCATTATGAACTTGTATCAATTGCCCACATAATTATAAGGCACAAAAAAAGGAAGGTTTTATTAAGAGCATTGGACCAAAATCCTAGACTGCCTTGATGGATTTCTGAGTGCCCAAAGAAATAATCAACTTGGGAAATATTAAAATTTCTTGAGAGTCTTCAGGAAATTTCAGAGGGTGCCAGTACATTTTAGTGTCAGGACTCTTTAAAACTCTCACCTTTTCACACCCTTTCAAATCTAGGTCATTTCCTCAATTTAATCCTATCCTGTCAGAAATCTTAACATAGTGTGTGAAAGTTTTATTTGAAGGTAAAGTATACTGAACAAAAATATGAACGCATCACTTTATATTTCCATGTCAATTCAACAGGGTTGATATTCTCAATAGTCCCATACTTTATATTCAAGACATTTAGGAAAAGTTCTATCTATTTGAGGTAGAAAAATGATTCAATCCTAGAATTGTAGGAATACTTAAGATAATATGATAAACTGATCCGTCTTCTAAATGTGGTGTTCCCAGAAGGGATGAAATATGCAACATCTACTTGGAAATTCTTTGGATTGGGGACACAGTAAAAGCAGCACCAAAGCACCCCTTGCTGGTGCAACACACATTGTTTGCCAGCATCCAAAGGGGATGGAAAAGTGAGATTTTCCTATAGTGTCCAAAATTGATAAGTACATGTATGACAAGTAAAATTTCATCTTTTTAAAAGGCAGATGTTAATATAAAACATGAAATAGTGAGTGGTGCGTTTATATTTTTGTTCAGTATAAATTGAATGAGAACTTGCTGGGTACAACTTGGGTCATAGTTCTTGCTGCTTTTTTTGAAATCTACTCCAGTGTTAGTTCAAAGTTGTTTAGTTTGCTTTTCATCATATGTCTCCCTGTCAAGAAAAGGAAAAAAAATCAGATGTTGAAAACCAAAAGGAAATATTTGAAATCTTGTTAATTTCACAGTGAAGGTAATTCCATGCTTCAATAACAGGTTATTATAACAAATAACTGTAAACTGTGGCGTATTGGTTATCATTGAACTGTATACCTGCATGTAAATTAAACCCCAACACTCCTCAAAACCTGCTGGTTTTTATTTATTTGTAGCAGGTCCATGATTATTTTTGGTTCCTACACTGCATATGGGGTGAGATGGGAACCACTATATATGTTTTGTACACAGGATAATCATTCTGAAGTTTAACAGTTGGTTTTGACAGATAAATGTGATATTGTTTCATACTTATCCTGTTTTGTTTGTGGTGAGAGATCATGAATTCATTTGGCATCAGTTCAACATACCAACCTAAGTAGGCTTGAATATACAGGGCCATTCACATATACAGTGAAGTCTTTTTGTTTAAGATGGTGAAAACTGTATACATACTAGTATAAGGGGAAAAATGTCCTTTGCAGTGAAAATTCTTCCTAGTTAGAAGACACTGAAGCAATTTACTAGTAGGCATTGATATTACGTTTGAAGCGTTTAAACACAATATCGGAAAGTTGAAAAACAACAACTACAGAATTAGAAGCAAAACTTGAAAATTGAAAAATTATAGCATGTGCTGGAGATCCTAGATTTGGAAGCATGTGTCTTTGATTATATAATGACAGTCAGTTTTATGTTAGGTTTACAGCTTTAGCCCTTTGAAGAACTTTTTTTTTAAAAATTGTTTTTTACTACCAAGGCAGCAATAGGGTCTTGCATAAAAAGATTTAACTGCACTACACTCAAGTATAAAAAACCAGATTTGTGAATGAAAGATACAAAGAATTATTGCATGATAAACTGTTACTGTTATAAAAAGTTACATCATTGCTGTACTGATGATCAAAATTAGGCAATTTCTCAGCTGGATTTACATTTGATCATATAAGTTTACCACTTGAAACTGAAACAAATGCATGAAATGAGCCAATTGTTTGTACAAAGTTCTAAAGTCATTGAAACAACAGTAAATGTGATTGTGTGCTTTTGGTTTCTAATTAATGGTTCTCAGATTTACACCCTTTTCTTTGTAGTTCCGAAGATTCAAATAACTTTGGATGTTCCGTATTGGCCAGGAACACCTGGAAATAAAGTAGCCTAATGTTTTTGTGAGATTTATTTGTTACATTGTATGTATAATATAGGTGGCACCAGGGAATAATTTACCTTGATTCCCATAGCAGTTTGCTTATTGCCAGGGCTCGATTTACTTGAGGGACCGAGGGACCAGTCATTTTTACCCCATTATAAGGTATAGGACGGGACCCTTAGAAATTTTAAGATTTTAGCCATCTTCTTAATAATCATGTTTACGGGTCCCTCTGAGGAAAAAAAGTAAATGGACCCCTGTATTGCTATGCAAATTTCATTAGATTTAACATAGCAGAGATACAAACTGCTATGCAAAATCCTAATCAACTTTGATTCAGTAAATTATTCCCATGGCATATATCCACACTGACAGTGTCCTGTATTCTACTATGGACTCACGTTAGAATGGTTTGGCTGAATAGAACAGAATTTGTGTGGATGTCACAGTTTACTATAATACAATTTCTCTGTAGTAAACATAATTAGACTGAATTGTTTTTTTTGATACAGACCAAAGTGTGAAGATAAATGGGTTTCCCCTTAGTAAGGCCAAGCTTGACAGAGGGATATGATTGATGGGACCTATTGCTGCCTGTACTGTTCTGTGTATGGGTTATCATTAGAGTCTTTTGTTATGGTTGCTTGGGACTGATATTTTTTTCTATATATTGCTGAGACTAGTTGATTATTTGATTCTTTTGTTGGCAAAATCATTGTATGAAATGATGGTTATTTCTGAGATCAAAGCATATAACACTCTTGGTTTTCTTTTCAAATGAGCTGTATATACTCCCATTGGAAGATGTATACAGATGATGGAATATGATTATGATAATGATAATGATTCGCTATAGTACCCAAGGGAATTGTCATGTTTTAGATTAAGAGTATAAGTTTTAATGTTGTGGCTAAACTGGCCACATATGACAAAGAATAAATGTGAGGTAATGGATATATCATGTAATTATGTTGTAGATATTATGACAATAAGATGACTATTAATTTATTTGATTAGATGGTTAACAATCTGATGAGTGCTTGTGTTCTGACACAGTAACCTACATATGAGCTAGAAAATGATTTGCTGATATTTTATGATTTTATGAGCATGAAATATGTCCAATATTCTGCATCATTTTATACTTGTCTTGATGAATTTAAATCAGGCAGCATAGTTTTTTATGTTTTCTTCCTTTTGTACTAAGTATTAGGCCTAGTTATCAGTTGGCAAAGTACTGCTCAGGTTAAATTTATTGAGAAATAAAAGTTTTTATTTAGTGAGGCATAGATATAGATATATATTATCACTCGCTTTTCCTACTCATGTACTGATCTGGATAAAATGTAAGTTAGTGAAGTGACTAATAGTTAAGACATATACTGAACCAGATGCACTGGTTTTGTATCAAAAATAAACATTGTTGAGGGTTGTTATCAGTATAGAGTGGCTTATTGTATCTTTACTTCTGACAATACTTTGATAATCTCCTTTTACGTTGCCTACAGTAATTAGGCAACACACAAGTTAGTTATTGTATGAGTTGGGGTTTTCTTTTTTTATTGAATATAGAAAGATTTGATTTTGGAGCAATAAAAAGAAATGATTTGGATTGGATTGTGTGAACTTTAAAATATTGAGTAACTCTTGAAAGGGATATTGGATCATGCATGTCATTGTTATAACAAAGCTGTGCAGGGGTTGAAATTTGACTCTGTCCCTGCAACATTTTGGAATGTGATAGGTTATGGAACTCAAAGTTTTAAATTGAGCCTGTATATATGTTTGATGTATTCATGAAATTGTTTAATTAAGGATTTTTTTACCACAGGTGTTCAAATTTTGAAATAAGACTTATTTATGGCAGACGTTTGATTTTAATGTTGGTAATTTTCTGATATCCAGTCCTGTAGCCAAAACATTGCAAATTGCTGCTTCTTGTTACCATTCAGACTCTATGACTTAGTGCTAACCCTGCAATAAGTGCCTGATGTATCAATAGAAAAAAGGTTTTCAATGTTTAAAAGATTTACTGTTATTTCTTCATGAGTAACTTGCATGCAATATTGAAGAGAGAATGGGCATGTTTCAATTTAAAATTAAACAATGGAAATTGTTCATTTTGATTTAGAGGACGATGTGACTCGATACTAGTATACAAGGTCATTTTATGTTCTTTAATCATGCTCATACAAATTCATTGATTTGACCTTTTGGAGGTTGTCTCATTTAGAAACCATTACCCCCTAACAGTGAGAGTAATTCAAAAGATCAATATGGGTCAAGCCTAATGTATCACTCTTGATCCTGCAAATGTTTGTACTTTTGTTATTTAGTGTTTTGTCTCTGAAGAAACTAGCAAAAATACATTTTAGGACTTGATTTCAGGACTTGATTCAGTATGAATTTCTACAGGGAAGAAAGGGATAGGCATGATGTTTAGGTGTAAGCACAAGTAATTTGCCATAAAATGACATACAATTTTATTCCACAGTTCCTTACAGAACTGTAGGGATTTTTTTTATTGCCCTGTATTCTGAAACCTCTGTCCTATATTTTAAAGTCCACTGTCCAAGCTTAAATCAACTCTAGAAAAGTCTAAATGCCATTGACAGCGAGGGAAAAAATACTCTGTCTGTCATTGAACACCAACAGTTATCAGAATCTGGTGGTGCCAGGCCCATGGGAATGCCCTACTGTAAATCAAGGGCCACCAGGTTAATTTGACATGCCTTATTGACATTGGATTGTGGGTTTTGGTTAACTGCTGGTAGATTTTCCCCCAAAGATCCATACATGCATGCTAGTCAAGACATTTTACCTTTGTAACTATACTGTGATCTTATACTTGCTAGAGAAAAGACTGTCAGTGTGTGATATGAAAGTGTCTGTGTAACACCTACCTAGATCAATTCATCAATTGAAATATTGATGAGAAACTGAAAGCCTTTAATAACATTATGTTTACTATACAAATGATAGAAAAGACTTTTATGTTACAATACATCCCATGACTCTTGAATCATAAATCATATCCTATTTGAAATATATGAACACAATGTCATTATCATATAAAATGCCTTTGATAGTAATGAAGTGCATTTTGTATATCATTGAAATGCTCCTTCTATTCAATAAGATGTGGATGCTGAACACAATCAAAAGGAAACAAAGATGGTGGGAGAGTATAGCATTGACCTTGTGTGACCATTGAGAACATATTGAATGACATATAGAAGATGATGATGATTATCAAAGCAATGCTTATCTTTTGGTTATTGAATTGTCATTATTAAACTTTTCTTTTTTGAAAATTGAATTTGATATAAATCAGTTAAAGCTGTAGCTAAGTCAGTGTTGAAGAGTGTACTCATTGCTTATACTAGCTTGCACTTCAGCTTTTGTTCCTGTTACAAATGTATATTTTAGAAGCATACATACCCATTATTAAAAATACTTAAAGAATTGTTCTCATTATATTTAATGTAAGCTCTACACTATAAGACAACCCATATTTTGATTTTACTTAAGATATATATATATATGTAAACCTCAAATACTTGATAAAACATTTGCTGAAAAGATGAAACAGTGTTTATTAATTAAGATGCTTCCCTGACTATTAATATTGCATGCAAGTTACTCATACAAAATTCTACTCATCATGTTTAAAACCTTTTTCATATTTTCCATATTTTTCCAGAATGCAAAAATGGCCATTTTGGGTGGGGTTGTAAATTTGAATGTAAGTGTCCAAATGGAGAAATTTGTGATAAAGTGACTGGACAGTGTCCATCCCCTTGCCCAGCAGACTCTTGGGGCGTGGCTTGTTTACTTGGTAAGTTGAAATTCACAAAAGTAGAAAAAAGAAATCACATCACTGATCAGATGAATATATATACTTCTCTATCAGTAAACTCTATTGTTTTTTGATAAATGCAAATACATTAACAGTGAATATTCCTCCTTTTGGGTCCCTGAAGATCAATCGGGGAAATACCCCCAAAAAATCCTTTTATTGTAGTGAAAAAATTGGAAGACCTGAAAGTGTCTATCTGGAAAGTTAGTGTATTCGCCATTTTTTCATAAAGAAACAGACTTTGCTGGACGTGACACATTACTAATATTACATATAGGTGAAAGGTTATCACAGCTTATTAAATCACTACTCAATTAATGGAAATAACTGAACAAAGAAATAATCTAACTTAATCTGTACTTTCAAATATTTTAATGGTGGAAGAGTTTTTAAGTTCAGTTTTAACCACTTTGCTTTTTCTCTGTTAGGGGACTATACGGTTGCAATTTTGATACCCTCTAAATTATAGTGGTCTTTATGGGTTTACTTTTTATTCTATATATGATTTCTTTTTTAATATTAGATTTCAATAAAAAAAAATGATTCATTAAATGATATAATTATGAACACTTTCAAAAGACTCGACAATTCCAAATGAAATCTTTCAAAATCTGAAGACTGCACTCCCTTTGCACTTCACAATAGAAACGATTTGTAAAAAAAGAGACTTTTTATTGAGAATATTAGTTTAAGGGAAATTGGAGTGGCTCCAATTCTAGTTACTAATTGGTGGGTGGAAACATCTTTTGGGGTTAATAATAGAGATTAGGAATCATAAGGTTTAAATTTCTGATCAAAACTTCATGTTTAGAATTATGAAAGGTCTAATTGTTGTTGGGATGGAAGAAAATGTTTATATGACCTGAACACTCTATAGTACAAGTGCTGGGGAATGGCACATCGTGAGTCACTTTAACCCATGTGGTAATGTGAGAAATAGGGGTCAAATTTAACTTAGTCCCTGGACTGTGAATATGGGGAAAGATTTTTAAAAAAATTAAAAAAGGGATTCTCCTTTGGAAAAAAATAAAACTTCTTTAAATTATAGAGTGACCTTACAGTTTTGTGAATGATTTATTTTGGTTGTTTCATAAATCTAAACATGAAAAACTCTTGTTTCCTTAATCCTGTATCACTCTCTTCACCTTTTTGATGATTTCTTTTTTGATTAAATCTCTGTGACTCTAGAAAACACTTGCACTTATAACGATAACAATGGTGAGAATTACATGGGAAAATTGACCACAGTTGTTAATGGTAAGGAGTGTATAAACTGGCGAGATGCTGGAGGTTATGGTGAATCTACATTCCCTGATAAAGACTTCGACAAAGCCGATCGCTTTTGTAGAAACCCCACCCCACACTATTCCTCTACCTGGTGCTATACCAAACGCTCCAGTAGTGGGAAGGAATGGGGAAGCTGTCCTCTGAAGCTGTGTGGTAAGAAGCTTATGAAGTGATAAGCATGCTATATATGTTGTGTGTAATCATTTGGTTTGAAAAACAGTTATAAGGTCATCTTGTTACAACAAGATAGAATAACAATATTCTAATTACTTCAACTTTAAAAACTCCATAAGTTCTCAATTAATTAGTTTATCTAACTTTTTGGCTGATCTAAATTTCTCCATGAAATTTCTGCCCTCTTTGAATAGTCTATTGTAGGTTATTATGGACCAGTATTAGCGTTTATGATACAACTGTATCTAACAACATTGAATTAATGTTATATTTTCTTTGATAAAGAGAGTTTTTACTTTCTATTTGACATTTTTGATTTTATTTATTTATTACAACACCAATACCTAGAAAACTGCTTTATTGTAATAAGAAATGTCAAAAACAATTGCTTTGTAACAACGGAACTGATGAATTTTTAGAATAGTCTTCAGCAAATTACTTTGGATTCATGTATGAATATAACAATTCATACTGTAGAGGTTGATTTACTTTAGTGTCTTTATAGTTATTCTAGAATAGCACTATCTTTTACTTTGCTTTTGTTTGTGAATTCATCACAAAATTGCCAAAATAGAATTTATTATGATAGGCTACTTATATTTCGACCTTCATGTATTTGATATGAAAATGATAGAAGCATATAAATACTGTTCAAGGTCATTTCAGTTTCCATTTGCACTATCATTTTAAGTAGGATTTTTTCCCATGCGTTGGATAAGGATTCTGGAAGCAATTCCATGCATACTATAAATGTAATATGGTTATAGAATTTCATGTGTTTGAATCCAAAAACCATGACTAATATGTGTACAATTTAACTTTACAGAGTGTCCAAAAGGAAGATATGGGGTCAACTGTGAGAAAGAATGCCACTGTGTTAACCCAGAGGAAGACTGTGGGGCTACAGATGGGGTGTGTCAAGAGTCTGGGTGTCACCCCAGCTGGAAAGGACCAGGCTGTCAAGGTAGGGCCCAGATATTGGAGTTAAAACATCCAAATATCACATTTGAGGCACTAACGTCTAGGCGTATATCATTTACATAGCTAGAGCTTATAGTCGTTCATTTAATGTTCTGAAGGGCAGGCTGCCTTGGAATGCAATTTGTTTATTTTCTGCCATGACAAACTGTATACATGTATATAGTATAGTTAGGCAGATAAAAGATAGACAGATAACAAACCTTGATAAGCTTGAATTCAGCAACATGATGAATATTTAGTTGAAAATAATTGATTTTATTTATGTGTTTGCACATAAATGAAGTAAATAACTCTTTTTATTAAGTTTAATGCATGCTTTTTGTTGTGGTGTATCATCTAGATTCAAATAATTATACATTTTTTACTTTTTTTGCTTTATGTGTTTCTTTATTTAATTTTATTTTTATCAATGAAAACCTTGGCTAGTGCTAAATATTTAATAGGAAGTGAGTAGATGGTTGCCCTAGCAGCACATGTTGCTAAGAAAATAATTGTGGTTGTAAATCTTCCCTATTTTTCCTTCACCTTCTAACCTGTTGACTCACTTCCTATTGGCTTCTGAGAATGACCTTAGAAGGTCGTAGCTACTCATAATCAGATGATATGTAAGCTTATGTACTTGTTTGTACTTAGTCAAAGTTTTTTTTGCATACATCTATATTGTCTCACACCAAAGTTGTGCAATTTACTTTGTAGAAAACACGCCACCTTATAGACGTAATTCAAGAATTGATGGAATAGCCCCCCCACCCTTCATGTACCTTTAACAAAATTTAAATTGTATTTTTCTCAAAATTAAATTCAGTTGATTCATCAACAAAAAATTGCAATACCATGATTAAACTTTGTGATATTGTTTGTGTCAGGGAATTAGATTGGTTAACCATATGAGAATATCTTGTTCCAATAAAAAAAATCAGTTCCATCAATCCTTGGATGAAGCAATTGTTATTAGTATTTTAGTAAAAGGGCATAATATTATGATTTATAGTTTTGCTATTATTTTCTTCTTTTTTCTACACATATGTATATGTTTATGCACACGTATTGTTTCAGAATGTATAGAAAACAGATTTGGTGAACACTGTCAAAAACAGTGTCACTGTTACGATAGCAAAGATATATGTGACAGACAAACAGGAGATTGTCTGTCCGGGTGTGCTGCAGGTTGGAATGGCACCAACTGTCAAACAGGTTTAAACAATAAATCTATGATTATAATTTATGCAAAGTAGCTGTTATGTAGCTCAAAGAGATTTATATGGAATACATGTTTGAATTTTGGGACGCAGTTTGTATATGATCAATCACTTTTTTATGGATGTGGTTTTTGAGGGAATCTTCTCTTTACTTTTAGCACATCTTATAGGAATATATTGTTGCTGTATCAAAATTATATTTTTACAGAAAAGAAATCATTACTTTTTTATATAACAGAATATCAGAACTTTAATTCTCTTATTGTCATGACCAGATGCAATCTTACTGATGAATAACAAAAGAAGTAATAATAATCTGAAGATTATGCAAAAGAATCTGTCATTAAAACAAATAAGACTGATTTATTTGACTTGATTCAAATGGTTCATAGCTTTATTGAATGAAATGGAAATGAGAAATCTGTTAAAAACATCACTTGTATAAACAATGATCTCAAAATTCAAGCATGTTTTCAAATTAGCAGTTAATGAATTCAGATTGTGTAGGAAATGCACTCTGTGACACTACTTCTCTTTCTCATCTGTACATAAATGAAGCCTGGATGAAGCACCTTGGGTGCTCATCAAGAAAAATCTGTTACTTTTTTTTCCTGCGTCCCTCAGACACAATCACATTAATCTGTAGTCTGCACATGTCTTCTTTCTGTTTTCCTCTATGAAGACCATTAATTATGAAGAGATCACAGGGAACTTAGATCATTTCAGAACAAAATGTTGTGTTTACAGATTTTATCCCTTTTTTTTGTTTAGGGTACATTTGTATTTACATAATATGAAATGTATACCTCCTTTTGTATTCCTTGGCTGTAGTCCTGACATCAATCCTTGTGATTACTTTCTCCATCTTGTGAGAAAAGTTATCATCAAGGCAATCCTATTTTCTGGGTATACAAGATCCAATGTCATTTTTTAAAAATTGTTATATTCCTTTATTGTAGTACCCCCCCCCCCATCCCATGCCTGTGATATCATCTGATTTCTTAACAAAACCTTGTTTTCAAGTTTAAAAAGAAGCCTATTTTCATCCTTTCCAAGCTTAACTATAGAGAAGAGAAACATTTTAATATTGTCCTTTTCTTCATCTTGCTCCTTTTCTTTACTGCAATTACTGGAGAATAAACAAAACAACCCATCTATCTTACTCTACATTGTTCTTTCAATCTGTGTTTCAACCCATTAGACATTCCTGCAACCTGTCAGCCTTTTCCATGATATCCTATAGAGTTGTCCTGTACCCTCCTCCCTGCACCTCTGTTTTAGTAAGCATGGAACCAGATTACACCCAGACTATGCATGTTAGATCGAGGTAGATAAAGAATGTAAATATCCAAGAATAAAAAATCAAAGTAGATGTTTTAATCATGAAACAAGCTTCTTGATGGTTTATAATCCGAAGAGATTAACAAAGGAAATTCAGACATGTAAATGTCATCCTCCAAAGCACCTGATGAACTCTTCTCAGGAGTACATTTTATAGATTAATACAATTAGTGGTGTTTTGACTTACACGTACACAATCTAATCATACCGTTAAAAACTAAAATTCAAAGCTATAGGTATTGAAGGTGTAATGATCACATGTATAAGAGAACATGTCTTTATATAGGCTATCGTATCAAAACTCTATTTAATTTTTGAAGCTAGATACACCCCACTCTTCCTTGTATTATCGTATCTAAGGGTTTATAGCTTATGGTGCTATAAGAAGTGATGTTCACAGTTGTTCATTTCAAAATGATATACATGTAGATGTAGTTCAACTTGAAAAGAGGATGATAAAACATCATCAAAGGGAACAGTTTTTTTTACATCATTAAAAAATCGATATGTATCATATTGGTAAACAATAACATGTCAATAGTGGTTAACAATGTATGAATCATTATGTAGACATCTGTGGTGTTTTTGTGTGATTTAGTTGATAAGTGGATTGATTGTTCTAGCTTAAGCCAGATTTTGCATGTCTTCACTTAGGTTTTAGAACGCACACATAATTATATAATTGCCAAAATTAAAATTGTCATCTATCAAGTTGTATTTTTTGTTTCTATTTTCTGTAATTTGTATCGCCTTTCATTGTTAAATAGAAAGTGTGTTTTAATATATTAGGTATTTGATAGATAAAGGATTTTTTTAAAACTTATTACTTTACTACATTACTGTTGTTTGTTTGTATTGTCTTATACATGTGTGAAATGATACATGTGTTTATACACAATGTGATTGTATTTATTATATGTCTTTTGCTTATAACTTTCATATCTTTTGTACTCCCAACAGAGTGCGCTGATGGTTGGTTTGGCATCAACTGCCTGAAGGAATGCAACTGTAAAACAGAATCAGAAGTTTGTGACAAAGTGGATGGAACATGCATCTCTGGTTGTAGGACAGGATATGTAGGATCAGGATGTCAAGTTGGTAAGTGGAAAGGACCTGGTACTGATAGATAGGAATTAATCTGAGGTTTAAGGAAGGATTAATGAGGCATGATGGGAAGAAATTGCTTACTCCAACATTGTGTCTTGTTTTTTAAGGAAAAATTAAAAACAACTAATATAATCAATGATATGGATTAGTTTGGCTTTAAATTTTGCCTGAATTTTGCTAACATGACAATTTTGTTTGTACAGATGTTTTGATTAATGGATGATTCTTGAAATTTTGATTGGAATAATTATCAGAAATTATATATTTTCTAGTGACAAGTTAGTATACACCCAATGCTTTTTACACCTAAAAAAAAAATCAATTTTGTTTTACAATCACCTGATTTACCTTGAATGTGAGCAAATGGCTTTGAATGCATACACAGATCAGGGGTACACATAAGACTTTTCTTTCAACTGCCCCAACAGGAAAGTTCAATATTCAAAATCTACATTTTATTCTTGAATCCACTGTCCAAGCCAATTCATATAGCCGCACCAGCAATCAGAATCTGGGCGCCTCGACCTGTTGAAATAAACCTTATATAAACACCAAATCAGATTCTGTCATATCGCTAAAGCTCTCTTTCTCTCCACTAACCCATCTCTTTCCAAACTCTAGCCTGTCAATGCAAAGACCCAAGCAATTCCTGCCATCCAGACACAGGGGCATGCCAATCGTGTGAGCCAGGAAGGGCTGGCGAGTCTTGTGACATAGGTAGAATGACATAGTAGCGTAGCCTAATTTATATCAATGTTGTGCTAACTATTTTTTCTGATCTTCTATATTGACTTTATTGGAAACAATGTATTTTTTAGACTC
>JAVSBT010002571.1:0-19754 GCA_033118115.1 Pharyngocirrus eroticus
TGCACTGGGTGAGCCTGCGTCCTCATCGGATTTGCACATCAAAGTCACAATTTTCGGGCTCAGCTGTCAGACTACATCTACCAAAAGGATGAAACCATCACATGTATCTTAGGAACCAGCCTGATGAGCCAGGCTTGTACCTCTACCACTTACTCAGGTTTGTATTGCTGTAGTTCTTCTTCGACTGAGATGAGTTTAGTTTTGAGTTCATTTCTTTCTGTCAGTACTTCTCTCAATTCATTGAGCGTGAAGCGGGGTCTGTTTGGATCTGTCATATCAATCACCATCTTGCCTTCTAAATGGAGACTTTTTTCTAACCTGCCCATATCTGAATCTGTTAACTGTAAGACATTAAATAAAGCAATTAAAAACTCATCTCAAAAAAGTTAATGTAGCACATGAGCTTTGAATATTTTCCTTGAAGAGTGTCAAAAAATAGTAATAATGTCTCAAATATTGGTGCCTTCAATACCCTGACAATAAGAAGGTTCTGCTTTGCTGTAACCTTAGAACATATTTTGGGCCAGGGAATGTAGTTAATGTTTGATTCAAAACTTCATTAGGTATCTTTTGGTATAAATTATAATGTATACAAAAATAAAAAAGAGTCAACATAAAAAATATCATAATTTTTGTGTACGTTCATAACTTCATATCTACAGTTCCATGTGTTTGAATTTTTAATATTTTGACTCAAAAAAAGTTATGGTCGCATCAAAATACATGTTTCATAAAGTTACATAAAAAATCAACAATTCAGATTTTAGAAAATTGATTGATTGATAAATGAAGCAATACATATGACTTTCTTAATACAATAAGCATTATTAAAGTGTGCATCTAAACAAGTGCCTTGAGCGATATGCCAATCTACATTTTTATTGGTTGTGAGTGCAATGTGTTCCTACACCAACATCAAAAGGAGCTTGCATAAAATGGACATTACAAGGGAAAGACATGTATACATTCAAGAAAATACACTCCTTACATGTAAACGTGAACATAGACAATATCACAACAATGCTATCTGATGTGACTATCTACACATAGATACATTACTAATAAAACTGATAATTACAACTTTATCTAGTTTTCAAACCTAAACAAGTACGGTAGCCTCTAACATTTTAAACATTTGGCTATGGAGGTATAATCTTATAATACGATAGAGACAACCCTCTCCTTTGAATTTCATATCAAATGGGGGTTAATTTGGAATACATAATAAGGGTATAATTATATTTTCTACTAGAGATGGCAATAACAATATCACTGGGGTACATTTGATTTCAAAGGCTCTAGTTGATTATATTTTTCACAGTCTAATGGTATCCTAGAATCATGCAATTTACACAAAATTTCAATACATACAATGATAAAAAAAATCATCTTTCAAATTTAATATCTACATGCATATTTCTACTATAAACACCTTACCATACATTTTGACAACATTGCAACGCTTTATTCAATGCACAATTATAAAAAAATAAACCATCTAATATCCAATCTAATTAAATGTTATCAAAATCTATAAGCCTTAATGAAAACAGAAAAAACTCACTGTCTTATCAGTTGACCTTTTCTTCTTTTATAATTCACAACAAAATCAAAATTTAAGAAAAATGCAAGTCACCAAAAAAAAAAATCATAAAAAATATAATGTTTTTACCATTACCCCCCTCTTCCCCCCTGCCATGGCAAAACGTCATTTAAATATGAAAATTACTATCAACATAAATATAAAAAATTCAATTCTTTGCCATCAAATTCCCTCACCCTACGAACTTTTAACTTTGCAGTGGCAGATACAAAAATAGGAATTAGCAATACAAAAATGGCAAACCAATCATAGTTGACTACAATCATTTACCTGTAACTTTGCAGAAATAATATTGGTGCCGTGAGCACAATTTTAAACCTGTTCATGTTACAGTTGATACTAGGCATTCATCAACTATCATATCAACTATCTTTCCTACTACACCCTGAAAAGGCTCTAGTTCTTTTTACATTCTTGTAATTAGTGTCTTTAGCCAAAAGTCTTCACGCCTACTTTTGGATCTACCACAGCAAAGCACAAACTAAAGGAAGCAAACTACAACAAGCAAGGCATATCTTACTTCTTCTGATAAAATACCAACCGGAGACGTTGGTGTGTTCCCCCCTTCACTGTCTTGTTCATGCATGATTTCTTTGATTTTTTGAATTTGTTGCTCTTTGTCGCATAGTTGAGTTTGTAGTTCTGCTTTCTCTTGGATGAGATTTGTCGCCTGCCGTTGGGTCAAGTTCGTTTTACGTCTGTAATCTGCATTTAATTTGGCCAGTCTTTCCAACTGTGATTGCATCTAGATAACAAGATAGGAAAATATTTATACTGCACATGTTCTCATATTTAATTTCATCCTTTCATAACAGCATTGCATGTAAAGATATGAAATTGGAAGGGGAGTGGGTAAAAATGTGTGTATATAAAATCATTTTTGAAATAAACCCTGAAGAGAGTCCTTGATGACTCGAAACATGTAGGTTTCAAACCGCATATCTTTTGTGTTGGACTTTATCATTATTTTATAAAAAAATACATACAGTTGCATACCAAATACATCAATAATATCATCATAAATGAAAATCTAAATTTTGCCTATTGCCCAGCACTATATTTTTCATCTTTAACATCCACTTGGTATTAACCTAAATACCATAAACCTCACTCTCTCACAATGCCTTATATTTTCGTCCGTTTGCAGGTAAATCTTTGTTGATCTTTTCTTTCCCCCCTCCTTCATTTCCTATAGAGTCATACAAATCCCATCTTATCCCACCATCCATTACAATGACATATCAATCAATCTGTTTTTCATATTTCAATTGACGACTTACGGACTACCGATTTCCTAAAGTCAATACATACCGCCTCCAAATCCACATGTTTCTGTGAGATTTCCCTTTGCAAGGCACGCAGCTGGTCCTTCTGTCGATTTACAGTTTCTTTAAGCTTTGTTGCTATTTGTATTTTATCTTCTTCTGCTATGGCTGCAAGACGAATAGCAGAAAAAATTAATTAAATGACATTTTTAAAAAGAAATTCTAGTATACTTCTTGTGGAAATTGGGAGGGACATATGGGATTTCTAAACGGAATATTCATATGCAGTTGCACATGCAATTATTAATTTACTTTGTGGTATTCAGGGATAACTTTGCTCTGCTCTCTTTTAACTTCAGGTAAAAAAAAACATCTCTTTTTGGGCAGCTTGCTTGTAAACTATCATTTAGTATGAAATAATTATAGGACAACTTACTCTTTCAAAATATATGAAAGTAATGCCCTACAATATATCATTCAAAAAGTAGGCTTAGGTAAGATTTTTTTTATTCTACTTTTTACCATGTACGACTATAAAGAAAATGTTCTCTTTGATGTCACTAGACTCTGTGTCAATATTGAACACAGTGAAAAAATGTCAAAAAAATGTCAGAAAGCAGGGCTTATGAGTAGTGTCATAATAAAATATGGAGTGTCCCGATTTGAGAATAAAATAATTTTGGGGGTAAGTTGAAATATAAGATCACACCGCATTATAATCTGAACACAATTACACAACCAAAATGAACCAAGTGCAATGCCATCACAGTGGCACTACCAGAAATCACTCTACAAATCAAAACCAAACAAGCACTGTACTTAGGAGGTAACAGTGAAGCCTCCTCACAGAAAGTGTATCTCTACTTGAAGATTGTCAACTGTGTCACATGATTAAAGATATTGTAGTCACTTCTACCTGTATCCTTTGCCAACTGATAACTTCAGAAAATAAACAATAATGAAGACTCTGTAGATCAGTTTTCCCGATATTTATTTTCAAGTCTGATACATGTTGATATTTCAATTATATGTCATAGTCATCATCAAAACACTCATGAGTGAAAATAAATATCAAGAAATTATGATCTTCTACATTCTGTTGTAAATATCATTCGCTTCACATCAAGAGACTTCTAAATTAGCTGCCCATACAGAATGGTTAAATAATCAGAGTCCATTCCTTATATAATGAAGCTTTTTCGGAAATCTCCTCTCCTCTATAATGTTACATCAAATAAAGCTAAGTACCTTATCAGGAAGCTGACATCAAGCATCATTATCAATGTTATTCATAACTAAAAGCATCTTGTTTTCGAAAAGGAAAATGCCTGTACATATAGAAAAGTCATCTGGCCATTATTTGCAGCAGATTTTTTCTTCTCCAAGATCCAAGGCACAGATTGTTGATAGCTACTTTCCCTCAATATACATATATCCCGCACTAAATAACAGTGACATGAAATCTCACATGAAAAAAAATGCCATGTCATATAAGGACAATTTAAAGATATGTATGATTTAAATATTTGTCTCCAAATGTGATATTAATTAAAACATAATCTACTAAACCAGAATACCATGTCTTGCAGTGTTTTTTTTATAAGACTTTAAAAATTGCCTTAGGGGACATTTGGAAGAAAGAGTTTTCCTACATTTACTTCACTTTGACTCTTTAGATACTTCAAATTGCTCAATCATCATTGGTTTATCTACAACGTTTTAGAACAGCCTTGCCTAATGAAGACAACTATTGAAGCCAGACGAGGAAAAAAATTCTCAAAAACGTCAATTCATCCGAAATCAATTTGCCATCAAAGGGAAGATTGGCAGAGAAAATGACAACTGAATCGTCCATTTAGGCGATTGATTCCAAGATGTACACAGAGAGCAGTGAATACAACTGAGGAATGAATGAATAACTTTTGACAAAATCTCCCCAATGTCATGCATAGAGTAAGGTTTCTACTAATTGAATACTTTTACTGTTCACGTTTAGTCCCCTAAAACCATAATTTTCAAGGCTAATAGGATTCTGTTGTAGAACAAGAAATCTAGACCTACAGTACTTAAAAAAAGATGAGAGTTACAGGCCTAAAGCTACTTCAAAATATTCAAAATCTGAGTTGGAATAATGGTGACACTAGCATTTCTGTAATGGTACCAGATTTTCCCTAAAAAGGTCACATACTGCATTAATGAGTATAGATCTGAATTGGAAAACCTCTTACTTGCTGTTGGTTTAATGGACGTATGATGTTTTAATGAATAATATGTTAGTTGTGCCATTTCTTGGTCATAGCCTAATTGTGTGTCCCTCAACTACTTCAATCAACATTGCTCAACTTTTGACACTATTCTTTAACTGGAAAATGGAATTCTTGGCAATCTAATGTAGCAGCTTTTGCATATGCTTTACTGTGACATTCTACCCCACCAGAATGGAGATATGAAAAGGGCAAGGAGAAGAGAAGAGTCTTTTTATCTATAATCTTATATCTGGGTCTCAATTTTGTTAATAGAAAAAAAGACACAATGATGAAATCACCTTGACTTAATAGCTTCTTTAAATTGCTTGTCAAATTCTATAGAATTCTAAATGGCAAACTATCATGGGACGTATAGAGAAAGGTTAAAGGGTAATTCCATATGTTTCTGTGCATCTAGGCATTCTAGGGTACATGTATATAAAACACACCACTTGTATGTAGACACCTAATGGTAAAGTGAGCAAGGCAGCTAGGTATATATATTAATATGCATGAAACAATGCATAGACTCTAATTTCGTTCTAGCCATTTGTCTTACAAATATTGTTAAAGTTCCATTGAGGAACAATATGTTTTCAGTCACCACCATGGACTTTGGCACATGAAGCATTTTTATTCCTTTCACAAAGGATAAACTAACTAAGAACAGTAATCTGACAGCAGAAGTCTTTTGACATTTATTCATAAAAGCAGTTCTTAATTTAAGCTGTAAAACTGCATCAGATTTTATCCAACATCCCTTGCAAACCAAGAGGAGTGTTCACTTATTGGTTAGAGACAATAAAGCTCTCAGACATAACCTTTAAAGCAGTATCATGAAGAATTTTCTCATTTTAATGCTATGCTTACTCCATTATTCACAGACAATAAAGCATGGCTTTTCCTGACATATGATACCACATGGCTGTTCATGTGATTTGATCCCATTGAAGCTAATCTTAGGTCATAATCACTAAGTCTAGTGACATCAGTAGAGCTAACCCATGGGAACATTATGCTACTCCTCAGTCTCAGATACCTCCATCAGAAAAATGGAAACTCTTTGCTAGCATTAAAAGGTAACATCATATTGTCAACTCAGGCTTGAGAAATAATTGAATAAAACTTCACCAAAATACCACCTCACTAAAAGGCTGCTGAAATTATCAGGCCAAGCTTACTGGGACTGTACCAACCAAGCCAGAGACAATGGAAGTGGCCATCCATTGGAGTCAACCTCCTCCAAGGAGATAACACTCAATGATGATGATGGAAAGGACCAATTCACTAAAAGGACCCCCTTCCAATTAAGACTGCTACATATAGATATTAAATGATATCACATGTGTGTAAAACCTCACCAATGAGACCACCTCTGTCCAACATATCCACTTCAATTCAGGTAAATCCAACATTTTAGAGAGGTTTCCCTGTATCTATTAAGCCAAATCAGAAAAATATACAACACAAACAAAACAAAAAAAAGACATCTGTGTATAACATAATCAGATACTTTATCAACATCTGTTTCGTTGTGTTACATCAGCCTCAAGCTTCAATCTTCTGACAATCTTTCATAATTACAAATCATATGGGACTGAGTTTTTTGAGAGGATGATGCATCATTATTGTATAAAACAAAGCTGTGTGATATCCATGTTAATAGGACTTGAAAAGTGTTTCTGAATCATTTGTTTTTGAATTAATCTTTATAAAATGATTTACCAAAAGACTCTGCATTAAATTTCCTAGAATTCAGGAAACAATTTCAACCCCATAACCTGCAGATACATAACAGAAATACCTTGAAAATTCTACAATAAAGAAAATCTCAATCTCAAAAAATGAAAGTATGCTACAAGACATTCTTCCTGTGCATTAACAAGCTCTGCTCAGAAATCTGTCTGTTTGCCAACAAAAAACTTAAAAGGAACATGTCATAAATCATCATTAGGAGCCTTTGTTGTCAATGCATTTTGAATGAAAACAAAGAAGAGAATACTCTGCAACTACCACTAAGAAAGTGAAATATGTCTACTTTATTCAATGGCTTCTAAAACTGTCGTGTTTGCTGTCGTTTTAAAACATTAAGATTCTTTTTCAACTTTGATTCTTCATCCTCATTGGTTCAACTGCTTCTCAAACATTTATATATAGACCAAATGATTCTGCAAGACTAGTTGCTGCCACAGATCTGGTCGAGAGCTTTAATGGCCTGATGGATAGCACACTCGCTTGTCGTGCAAGAGGTCCCCGGTTGAAATCCGGGCAGTTCCAAGTGAAAATATTTTTCACTGGCTTTCAAGATATGTCATTCGGATGAGACAAAAACGAGGCCCCATGTCAAAGATAACAGCAACTGGCATGTAAAAGACCCTGATAAATGTTGAAAAAGCTTAAGCTGCTATGTAAATATGTGCGCTGTACACTCCCCAGGTAGGATGGGAAAGCAAACATCGGATTGTGTCCTGCCACTAGCGACTATCCTCAGTAATGGGGCATGCTAGTATATTATAGAAATAGAAATAGAAATAGAAATATTTGTCATGGAATATTGGGAAAAGTTCAGGTCTCAATTGACCGTGAACCCATATTTGGCCAAGTCATCACTTGTCTCTTGTTTCTAAAAATCCATGCTACCAATCCTTGTGTAAAATATATATCCATGCTTTCGAACCCAATTGGTCCGTTGAGTACTATTGCATGGTTTCTCCACTAACTTAATTGAATATGTAGAATTTAATCATGGAAATACAAAAATTGTATCAATGCAAGCTGGTGGGATGAAAAAGAATACAAAAAAATAAACAAGAACACTTCTAAATCCATCCTCGTCTAGACAGGATATTTGATTTGGGTATATCTTTACAAGAATGTCAAGAAACGAATGGAATGATGAAGCAAATGTCAAAAGAGACATGAAAGATGTTGCTGGAAAGTGAAACATTTTTGCTTTTGACAACCTTGCGTCACACAAGTTGCATGTGGGCAGATTGCTTCTGAACAACCATAAAAAATAGATACAGGCCCATTTGGAATATTAGCAAGTACCGTAAGCAACACTTTCCATCCACCTCTGATGTTCATTTTATGCATGTGCCGAAGACACTACGTGGAACAAAGTCATCATCAAGGAACCTCAAGCTTCTGATTTAATTGCCATCATGGGCTATTTTTGCACTGAACTCTTTTCACAAAATGAGCTTGCTTTAAACCTCTAGGTATTTTTTAAAAAAGTTGCAAATCAAAGGCTATTATCAGTCATTCCATTTGGAGGGGGGAGGCATGATATGAGATCTTAAACCTGGCAATCATATCATATCATTAATTAATATGAAAACACCTAGGATGACATTACTCCAGGGTTTAGACATCAAACTCTATAGATACATGAAACAATCTTCAAAATGGAATGGCATCCCATCTATTATCATTAGTTTACCTGAGATCAAACAATACAGCACACCTATCATGACCTTTAGAGGGTGATTTCTTGGAACCATGCAGCAATTATCAGTGTATGGCTTTTTTGTTTTATCAGACTTCAAAGAATGCTGTGTAGTCTGATTCACATTTGTAAATACACCACATTAGGAGGTACATAAGAAACCGTACCAAAACAAGAGTCAAAGTTGTTGTTTTCCAAGTTAGAAACCTATCCGTAATTAAGATAAGGGCCTTTTGTCTTTATATGGACAATGTATATAGTTTGTGTGTATATATATGTCTTCTTGCATGGCATTTTTTGTCAGCTTTCTGAATTCCTGTATATCTTTAAAATGGAAAATTTACATGACAGACATTTGCTTTCTGGGTTCTTTGATGCAATTTTTGAGCCAAGGAAATGTATATTGCTCATTTTTTGGTACAGTGTACTTACACATAGGCCGTGAAGGTTCAGCAGGCATGTCTCCTTGTTTAGTTAAGGCACTTTTTAATTTTTGGTTTTCTTGTTGTAACTTGGCAACCGATGAAACTAAATCATTGGTTTCCTGTCGCCAGGATTCTTCTATATATTCGAGTTCCTGTAAAAAGTAATGAAAAAATCATGAATAAAAGGTATTGTGATGTAGACATGATCTTAGTTATTCCTAATTAAATTCATGAATAACATCTACTTCATTTATGTCATGTTAAACAAATACCATGAAATCACAGCAAGATTATATGTAAGCATTGCGTTATTGGTAAAAAGAGCTGATACATTTCACTATTTTTTCTTTGATTAATGACATTTTACATTAAGAAAGTAATCATTTTTTATGTGACATTTAGCATTTCTTCTTCCCCTTACATCATTGTGCATTCAGTGGCAGTACATTATACCAACATCAATCACTTCTAATTTGCTAGGACAAATCTAATTACTGTGGAAAACACTACTGCTCTGTTATTAATTCAAATCATTGGGCTGTTCATCTAGTAATCAAGTAATTAACCACAGGCAAACACAATGATATTACCATACTTTACATTGTAATATCAATACATTTCTCAGAATCAAATGTAAGCCATATCAAATGATTGTTAAATTACAGCATATGGAGTGGTAATACCAAGGGTCTTTCTCATCATTTTTCAAATTATTTTGAAATTATAAACTTTAATAAATACTTACTTTAAGTCCCCCTTCTTTACAATACAATGTATTTTTTTTACTTATATCTGTTACTTTTATTTGTAACATAACTGTTTATTGAATATAGCTTATATAAAACACCGATATAAAAAATCCTGTCTGTGAAGCCATTCTTGAAATATTCAAGTGCTACAACAAAATCATAAGAGTTTCAACAGTTAATAAACAGCTCGGAGACTATTGCAAGTTTTGTATACTTTTCTTCAACATAAAGGACAGTAACAATATCAAACAATGCCACCCTCCCATTAATGCGTAGACCTACGTTATTTCCCAATACCCAATGTCAGTTTTAACTAAAGGATTCTTCAAACTATCATGACCTACTGTTGATTAATAATCTAGACTACAGAGATCTCACATTCAACAGCTTCAATGCAGCTTTCTCTTGCACAAGCAGGGATGAATTTCTTTCCTATTATGCCATGGCATGCTATGACGTTATTCCGTGGAGATGAATATTTGAACAACACTTAGTGGTACAGTGAAGTGAAGATTTCTCACTTCATCTGCAGATTCAAAAACCTGTCCTATAACCCTAACAAACTTGAAAGCATGTCTTTATATGTCCAACACAAAAAATACTGTTCTGTCAGCACATGATTGGGAAATACTAGTGATGAGAATTGCTTTAGACTGTTTTAGGGAGAACGTGGCTTCATTTCCACACTTTATTTCAACATTATGTACAGTATTCTTTTATACATCTGATTTTTTTCTAATTTTTCGTTCTAAAAAAAAAATACTATTTATTTTCTCTTAGAAATGATTAAAACTTCAAAGACTCTTACTTCACATAAGTTTTCAAACAAACTAATTAAGTTTTCTTTGCCATTGTTGATATTAATCTAACCTGTTATGATTTTATTTGTCAGTAATGTTCTTATTTATAATGGTGATGATGATGATGTAATGATGATGATGATGATACTAATAAAAATGATAATAATAATGAAAAAGCTAGACCAATTGTCAAGTAACAATGTTCCTAAAGACTTTCTTAGCATCCCACATTGAAACAAAAATAGGAATATTGTATTATTGTACTATACTAATGGAAAACATGTGTCATAATTATTATGGAAGACAACAGAAAAATCCAATCAATTTGATCCATGCAAATGTAACAAAATCCTTCTAGTCATTGAAAATTTCCTTCCCTTTAGCAACTGTGTTGCGACAGAGTAATTTGCCATGTTCAAATATTGTCTCTAGGACTTAAAAATCAATCCATTATATCATGCAGATACCACCAGACAAGACTCCCACATACTGGCGATAATTCAACAATTGCTTCAATTTCCCATATCAACATGTACATGATAGTTAATGCAGGTAGTACAAAATTTCATTATTCTGGGTATATTGATTCTATAATACTATTATAGTTCTGTTTGTTTTATTAGGTTATTGTATTAAGAAATCCATAGTCCACAAATTATCTGTATTGGAGTACTTGTTTTATGTTTCACTAGGTATTAATTTCCATAACCACCCAACCCTTTCTTATATAGCCATATTCTGTTTCCCAAATCATGACCCAAACATCTTCCCTGTCTGTGACTGTGGGGTGACTGACCATGCATGTACCAGGATCCTGTCAGAAAGACCAACATAATAAAGCATAAAAGGCGTTATCAATGTAGCCTTTAGAATTACATACATTTCCAAGAACAACACAAAAAAACGGATGAGAGACAGAAGACAAATTGGAAGTAATTCCATCACTTGATTTCAAATGTCACCCAGTAAAATAAGTGGCTTGTAAAGGGGACACTGTAAACACATGACTCCCATACATTTGATACATCTGATCTATTGAAAATATCACATATCCAATCATTGTTTTGGCTCTTTAATATCAATTTGACGGTATGTGCCTTCATCTCCCACACCTCTCCAGTTTTCATTACACAAGCAATTACCCACAACAATCATCCATTCCCTAAAGGGTTGTTCCAGCTTCTGATGGGCCTAAATGAAGCTCATAGTTTCATCTAGAAACCAATTGGCACATCATTGTGTCAGAATAGACAATAAAACCTAGAAGAAACGCCTGCAGACAAAAAAAAAGTGTAGTTTGTTATTTCCTCAAATAAAATATGATGACATCAAATAGTTTATGTGTATGTCACATGCTTACGGGTGAACATGAACAATATGTTACAAGCAATGATATAAAAACACCAACTAGCAAAAACAATGTAAACATCATCCATAAACTAACAACACACACCTAAATCTAATATATGCCTAGAAGCTAGCTATTTTAATGTTTTCCATACTTTTTAAATAAAAATGAAAACGTTATGAAGTTACAATAGAGACTCCACCAAGGATAAAGCTGAAGATGACAATATTATTGTCAAAGTACAGTTTAAAAACATGAGAATAACATATCTGGACTTTTATTTACCTACAATAGGCACTGCCCAATTCTATGGGAAGAACAAGCAATATCAACAACATGGCCCTGCGACAGAAACTTATTAAAGGACTGTTGGTTAATCATATATACAGTCATTGTAGCTCTAGCTCACATAGATACTAAACTCAGTTTTCAAAGTCAGGAGTGGGTAATATCTAATGTAGCTATACCTACATGCAATAAGTAAACATTTACTACATAGAAGTTCATAGGCCAAAGTCACATCTTAATATGTATTGCTACTGAATTGTCAAATTAGGTATTCCAAACATGCAAGGGGGGATTTCCATCTCTGATATCATGACAATATCTCTGACGCCATCAAGTAAATGGCAAACTTTCTTTGCAGGAAATTCTCATAATGAAAAAACCCTTAGCTACTTCAACTTGAGGAACTAAAAGCATGATAAGCTCTCTCTTAATTGATAAGGTAGAAGGAAACTTTATGAAATATAGCTTATGAATTAATGTATGACATCACTGATCAAGCTAAGTGCATGCTTGGCTACAATACAGTAATTCATATTTTTCCTCTATTTGATTGTGACAATCCTAGTCAAGATAATCCCACTATAAAGAAATTCTTTGGCAGAAATATTGTGAACATCAAAAAATGGTCACAGATTTGACTATATAGTCAGTAGACCATCTTTATGTTGTGTTAAGGTCAATAGCTGCATATTCAGAGAATTTCTATCAACAAGTCTTCAGATTCAATTCAGCCAACATATAACAATTAGAACATAGAGTCATCACATAAACCTTGCATAATCAAGGGCATTTTTCTTCTCTGTGTCCATTATTCACTAGGATACCAATTGGAGATATTTCAGGCATTTCAAGGCCATTTATTCCCTGTTAAACCAATTGAACAAATGTAGCCACTGGCTCTCCTCTAGTTTACACCATCCCTGTAGAATAACTGCTACTAAATAAGTAATGAAACAAACCCCCTTCCAGAGAGTACTTCTGCAATATATCAAGCAACTTGCCTTATAACAATGGCCCTATAATCATCAAACAACAGCATTTAACTGACAAAGGCTTTGGCATTTTCCAAATGGTCTAAGGTTGCAGATGATCTCAGTACCTCTTAACACATAGACTACTCCCTTGGCGTTGGTTGTAAAGACTGAAATCCAGTTACAAACAGCAATTACAGGGCATCTAATCGGATCATTGGAACAACCAAAGCATAATGTCCATGGGACACTTGGAAATGAAGCATCAGGCTTATGGTCAAAGATTAGAGGATTTATTCTTATATGGGTTTTGTGTTGCAGAAATTCTTCCATTTGTCAAATCACATTTACTTTTCCATTAAAAGGATCTCAAAGGCCCCTATAAAAGGCAGGAACATGAATACAAACCCTTATAACCTTTTTACAAATAACTTAAATCACTCGTTTTTTTCTCATCTATTCATGACCAACATATAATAGAAGACTTATTTCTTTCAAAACATTCTTGAATTACACGACACAAACAGATTATTTCACAAAGGGGATTTATACCCCTGACAGTCAGGATAAGCTATAGAGACAAACGGAGATAACATTTTCCTGTATTACATGGTAATGCGAGGTCAGATTCAAGCATAATAATGGCAAGACAAGATTGCTTCCCAATCATTCAATGTAACTTAGTGTCTATCTGGCTCTTCTCTTTTTTTCAAACTGCAATGTTCCATCTATAAGCTTTACCAGTGATTGGATTCCTTTTAAACGTGTGAAAGGGATAATGAAGTGGAATCTTTGCATCATTTCAGTCTAACTTGTATGTGTGTTCCCATTCATATATACATGTATGTACTTTCAAATTTGGGTCATTGTGCCAATCCCATCTTTGCAATAACATGTAGACATGGATTTAGAAGACTCACATTACCATGACTTAACATTTTGCATCTGTGCATAATGAAATATGAGCATATCTAAAAGGACATATTTGAATATGAACTATTATCTATATTTCCAAAAATACAGGTCAACACTAAATGCTTTCATCACTCTGATAATAAAATTTGGAGTAATTATAAAAAATATTATTCAACCTTTCATTTTGTGCCATAAAAAAACCTCCAACTTCCTTGTGGCATTATTTCTTTTTTCAATACTCTAATAAAAAGTCATCAACATAAAGATAACTCCTCATACTTCATATGCTCCCGGTAATAGAGTAGCCTTTACCAGAAGTTTTTTTTTCTCTTTTCATGTCCTGAACAGTCTATAAATTATCCTATCAATAAGTGATGTAGTTTGTTGATTGCGTTTGAGTGCCTCTAGCCTTGCCTAGAATACACTTCAGTCCAGAACTATAAATTGGATTCTGAAATCCATGTCAATTTTTGCACCCAAGACAAACATTGGTTATTGAGATTTGTCATGACAAGTGCACATTGCCAAGTGTATTGATTGTAGGAATAAATCATGTGCAGGTATAGATTTGGTCCAAGGGCATAGATGAAACAGGACCTTCTAGGTTTGATTTCTAATCTAAAAGATGACCTTACTTTACATCACTGTACTGCATGATCATGAATACTGAAAACATTCATTTTATATTGGATTTCAATACCCCGTAACTCTAGTAAAAGGGAGGTTAAAGAATATTCATTAGCTGGTAGGTAAGTTTTGCAGAACACAATTGCCCTCATCATGGTAAAATAAAAATGTTCATAACTGATGTAGGTTGAATAATTGGATGTTTTTATTGTCAATAACAGCATCAGATAAGCATTGTGATTGTTGGGCTATTTCAGGCTTTACTCGTAACGTTGAAGCCTTACATAGGGCACTAAATGACTTTTTGTCCTAGTAGGACAATAATTCTATATATTCATTAGTGGTCATTGAGCTCTGTCACATGTAAAGAAAAGTAAAATTTGCAATTATTTCAAAAATGGGAATGAAATTCTGAATAGAAATAATATCCTTTCACACAACTGTTTTCCACTGTCATAATACATCCAGTGAATATGCCCCATGAGAACTGCATGCACTCAGAATGCTGTCCAACAAATAGATCTAGAATCAATGTGATTGTCTACACATGGCAACACAGAAAACCCAAGAGAATAATCAACTTCTTCAAAAAGAATTCCAGTGCATTGAAACAATATCCAAGAGTATCATTAAAAAATACCCTACTTGTGATTTCAAAATGAAATATATGATTCAAATTGGCCTGAGATAATTTCAGGGGTAAAAAAAAAAGGCATTACCACTGTCCCAGGCACATGTATTAAGAAATGTTTGTAATGGAGCATGGCTGGGACAGTGGATTTTGTTGGGACCTTTAGACATTTTTCCTACAGTACAGATAAGTCAGGGACAGTGTAAAAATCTTATCAATTAATAGTGTCCTCATCTTTTATATCACACAGTAAGGGAGAACAGAAAGTTTTCCTCCTGAAATTTTCAAATTTAGCCATTTCCTTGATTAACCATGCTATGTTGTCTTCCTGCAAAAAATATCTAATTCACACCCACTCTCGTAAAATTATTTTGTCAGTATAGAAGACTTTTCAAAAATTCCTGTGTGTAACCAAGTGTCATGTTGACTTCTTGTTCCATTGAACGGAACATTGGTGACAGTTTGAGCCAAAAATGTATCCCTTTCCAAACTATTCCACCCACATACACTTGCTGTAGTTGTCACATGAGACATACAATTTGCCTTCATGTAGGAGGGAGACTTGTGTTCAAATCAATAATAAGATGAATATTACCAGAGGTTTTTTCTATGGTAAAAGATGAATTTAAGATATATGAAATCTCAAATTATTGTAACACAATCCTGTTATCTTCTATGAATACGAATAGTCCTTTTGATCAATACTCTGACTAAATGAATATGGTGTTAATTCTTTCATCATAAAGTATCATAAAGAGTATTCAACTTTGGAAATAGTTTTTTGAGATGATTTCTTTCCTCATACAACGTTTCTGTCTGTATCAAAAGCCTTGATCATGATCATATTGTCATGTTAGCCGCCCAGGAAGTGCTATATATTCTTGGAACCAAAAATACATATATATATATTGTCAGTTTTTTTAACAAAAATAAATCATAATTATATTATCTTAATAATTTGTATCTGCAATAACCCTAACCTAACCTAATCTATTCTTCAGTTATACTTATAGGCATGTTAATAAAAAAATACCAATGCTTCCATTGATACCAGCAAAATCTCTTTTTATGCAAACATTGCTTTAGATTGCAAGAATACATAAAGCTCACTATTGAGTATTCATAAAAAAAGAGGTGTCTGGTGCAGGGGCAATGGATGTTCACACTTTGATCAATTCCCAGCATTCTAAAAATCAATTTTTACAAGAATCATTGAACAGAGTAGAAAGGGCCTACTTCATGAGGGATTATCGCATGGGTGAATAAGATTCTGAACTCATCTGAGTTGCAAACATTCATGGTTGAACTTAATTCTGGAGGTGTTATTCATGGCTGTAATCCTTTATAAAAAGGGCAGGCAAATAATCAAATAAATGCCAACAGCTCCTTTTTCTTCATTTGTCAAATGCAACCAATGTCTCAATGGCCACTGCTAGGCGTTTCAGTAAACATAGTTATTAGCCTGTGTTCCCTGAAGTAATAACTCAAAAATTCATTTGTTCACTTCAGTGTGAATCTATCTATACCCAATCTAGCCACAAAACAATTTCATATAGATGTCAAAGTATGACACATTGGTTGCCAACATCACTATCATTTTACTTTCTGTTGATACTTCAAATAGTGTCTAATGGATTGGATGAGAGCACACCCCTGTAGTATCTTATCATTCAGTTTATTTTGTATGCAATTGTCTTGTAGAGATCTGTAAAGATCATCACTGACAATTAGAGTAACTGATTTTTTGGAATGACACTAATAAATTTATTTTGAAAAATCCACTGGCCATCTTAATAAGAAAGCAGGGATTGTTATGTTATCTCTTCCTACATGATTCAATAGAAGAAATAAAGGACCAGTCAAGAGCTTCCTCCCACTTACTCTATAATTATAGATATTGACTTATTAATGATAAATTCAAGGGGTCTATATATTTAGGCTACACAAGAAATTTTCAGGTAAGGTAGATATTATCTGCAAGCAACAACCAAAGGTAATCATTCTAGATAAGTCTAGACATACAATATCTATAAAGAACATTAGCTCATAATGAACAGATGATGAAAATCAATAAGGTATTGTTTGTTTCTATTGCAGTTCTACATGTATAAAGGACCAAGTTGTAATGAAGTAATCAGCTATTATGCTCATTATGCACGAACTTCAGGGTGATTTTTTCAAAATAAAGACTGGATAAACAGTTTCAATGTTTAGTCCGAAATTGATTCCAATAATTTTCAATCGTTTTTTTTTGTAAAGCATGCAGTGCTGAATCAAGTAGAAGAACCAGTCCACTGTTTCCCCCATTAAAGGTTCCTCCTGTATGTATATTATTTTCTAACTGCATGACAGTTGAAACTTTGAAGAAACCCTCATGAAACCTGCATTGCAGCTATACAGAAGCATTTCTGAAATAACTGAATTCTAACAAAGCCATCAATATTAGGTGAACTCCCCCTTAACAATGATAAACCCCAAGCCTGTCTTCTTCCCAATAAGTACCACACACAGCAGAAAAGTAATCACTGTGTCAAAAGTCAATTGATCTTTGCAGATACGGTTTATCTCAAAACACATTAGGAAAACCAATATCTCAAAGATGAACTCTGGTATAGGATACAATGGACTTGTATCTTGTTTTCTGATTACAATAAATCAATAATGAAGAAAGAAAAAAAGAATTCTTAGAGGAGATATATCTCATGTTACAATTTCTACTCAGGAAAACTTGAAATGGCAATCTAGCTTTTCATAGAATCACACATATACATCTATTTCAAAATCAGACCATTTATGGAACAATTTCAACAAGATCCTGTTTCATCTTTGGGGGCAGTTAACATTGAAAACTGGATAAAAATAATTTTCCAAATAAGGGATTATGAAATGATAATTAATTCCAAATTGTGCCACAACTGAATTTTCAAATTTTCCACAAAATTAATGTTCATCATAATTAATTTTATTTCTATTTGTTATTGATACTATTTTTGGAAATAAAAACACCAAGTATTATCCCTTACTACACATCCTTTACAGGGAATAATTTACCTTGATTCGCATAGCAGTTTGCTACACAAAATTGCCAAACTGCTATACAAATTTCACCAAATTTAACATTGCAGAGATACAAACTGCTAATCAAAATTCTAAAAGTGCTAATCAACTTTGAGTCACTATATTATTCCCTGCTTTAATACAAAGATATAAACCCAGGCTGAGAAAAATCACTGCATAATTAAAAGTGAAAACATTTATCATATGTCCAACTTGCATGTGTGGAGTCAAACAAAGCCTAAAAATAGCCTTCGTTTTAAATATTCACATCCACTGGGAATCTCTTTGGGTTTATTTATGTTAAAATCCTGAATGGCATGAACCTTGCTATTGTTTCCCGGCCAAATAAGGTGTTCGCCAGGGCTGAAGTAATGACGTAGGCAAGCCTAAAATACCCTTGGTCTGTTTAAAATGTCACTGAAACATATCAATTACTCCTACAATGTCATAAAAATATGTCAAAACAAAAGTGCAGATAGGATTATTTTTGTGCTTGAGATGTAAGGGTGAAAGCCATTTGTAATTAATCTGAAACTTCCGAGATTACACATAACCACATCAAAGCCAGACAGAAGACTCCCTAGCAAGTGATAAAATATAGGTGAATGTTCTCTTATGCCACAAAGTTGATCTTAAAAAGAATATGATAAAAATCTAGTAACATCTTGAAGGAAAATACCAAATCAAAGTATGCATAAAAATGCATGCACTGAGCATCTTCAATTTTCTATAACAAGTCATGAATGGCTTGAAGATGAAATCAATAGGAGAAAAAAAGTCACAGTTTGATCAAAAAGGATATTTTCTTCGAAAGCTCCAAAACCGCCTTGGCTGATCCAATTCCATCATTACTATTCATCACTAAATGAAATCTTGGTTCATGTAACACACAAAACTGGACTTTAAAAACATCATGTCTTATGGAAATTCCAAATACCAGTATTACTGTTTAAGTTATTTTTTTGCTAAAATGGATCAAACGATTTAAAATTGAGCATTCAAAACTGCTCTTTCAAATTTAAGTTCTCAAATCAATACATTTTTATTACAGAAGACCAACTTTTTTGTTCACATTCATATGAGCAAAGATAGATAATTTTTAAAAAAATTCTCAGAATAACATTCATTTATTCACACATTGTATACAATTTCTATGCAACACAAAATTCACTCCAATTACAATCCCCTGGAATCATGCCCCTCGATACAATAATGTCAGATTTATGAAATTCAAAGTTATCAAGACTTATTTTACTTGTGTTAGTTCACTTCAGGGCACAAGTACCAACATCTTATTTCAGGCAGCTTTTATAGAAAACAATAAACACCTACATGCTTATATAACAACTGTTTATTGAAACCTAAGGCATTCCACAAGGAT
>JAVSBT010002682.1:0-19746 GCA_033118115.1 Pharyngocirrus eroticus
TACACCCCTGATTAACAGGTCAGGTACCTCTCTACCAATCCCTTCTTCTAATGGAACACCCTGTAAGAACATTTATAAATCCATAGAAACACTGCAATTACACTTAAAACTTCAATTATCTGTGCCCATTCTTGCGAAATCAAAAGTACAATATGTGTTTTTCTTGTAGGGCTATTGTACATTTTTTTTCTATAGTCCTTTGATTGTTTTTTCATATTTTTTCTTTCATTCTTTCATTCTATAGTAGTATGTCTGTCTCAGTCTTACTGTCTCGTCTGTCAGGGGAAAGGTATTTGTATCTGTCAGAGTAGGTAGATGTTATAATAAAGTAACCAAGGCTTGCAAAACAATGAGATTATTTACAGTGGTTTCATCTCAACTGTCATATGTATTGATTTGTTTCTCAAATGTTCAGCAAAAGGGAAGGAAAAAGAGATCAGTCAAACCTAGATATTCTGACCAATGGTATGGTCAGTATGAGGTCAGAACTGAAGCTTTAGTCAAAATGATACAGGCACTTTTTTTTATCATGCTTACTTTTGTCTTAAAGATAATTGAATCAATAAAGGTCTTAATTGTAATTTGTTGTAATTGAACCATGTACGGATGAAGAAAAAAACATTCATTCATCAATTTCATGATTCCATCAATCAGTAGACAATTCAAATGTGGGTGTCTTGTGTTTACTTTGCTAAAAACTGATAAACTCATGTTATTTATAAATCAATAGTGAGTTTATAAACATGTATTTAAATAAGAAATTATAGCAAAATAAAGGTAGGAAACTCATGTTGGATGTGTCTACAGACTGACAAAAAAAACCCACAGGAACTAAAGTTCCCTTCTAGTTATTATTGAGCAGTCTTTATGAAGAGTCCACTAGCACTTCTCTGCAAAGTTCTGTCTAAGAATGTCTTGGTCTACCTTACAGTCTTCTTGATCTTCTAGCTATTTCAACGGCACAGTAATTTCAAAAGAATATTCATATTGAAAATTCTTTTTATAATTGTCTGTTATTGTCTTTTTTGAAATTCCAATTCCACTGTCAATTCAAATGTTGTTTATTTATATAGGTTCTCAATGATAACTGGAAAAGGCGACCTCAATGCATGCTTTTTTATGTTTTTATCTCCACTCTTTAGAATTAATGGAATTAGCATGTACAGATAAAAAAAACATAAAATAAATTATTCTTATTGTTTGACATTGTTTCTTTTTTATATTGATAAAGTTTTTAGCTGCTAGCCTGGGAGAAGTGTTATTTTTTTGTGATAATGAATAATGATATCACAGAGTGTCCATTGTTTTATGTCAAATATGAGAGTATCTTGTTACTTGATAATACTGCAACAGTATATAAAGTTGTAGACATTGCGTGGAAGAAAAAGAATCCGCTATTTGAATTGACGAATATGTTTCATTATGTTTCAAATAATCAAAGAAAATATGTAATAGAAGACAAAATCAGGTGACATTGTAAGAAATTACTAGAATTTCAATTTGATAATTAGTATTGGGTTATCTTACAATGTACTTTTCTGATTTGGTTTTGGTTTTCTCTATTGTGTCACTATGTCCTCTTTTTTTTAACTTGTAAGGACACAGATATGATTTTGAACTAAAGACTTGGATACATATTTTTGAAATGTTCATTTTGCTTTATTGGCATTTCAAAATTACAATATTCTGATAACAAGATACGTATTATTGACTCGCACAGGTATAACAAAAGATTGTGAATGGTCTCAAAAAAAGTGACAAAATATGGCCTGGACCTCCTGTTAAATATTTTTGTTGTTTTTCGTTTGATTTTCGTCAGTTTGATAAATTGTGGTGAAAGAAATTAAACGAGAAATGGAAATATATATGTATATATTCTCCAATCTTTTCTTTTTTGTTTTAGTTTTTTTCAGCAGTCTTACAGCATTCTATTTAAGACATTGTATTGATTTTCTCCCTTTGCGGGTGGACCTCTTCTATCTTTGTCCAAGAGGCAATGTTTACGAGACTGTCCAATTACTTCTAAGTGTAGAGACTATTGATAGACTTTTAGGCAGTCTTTTGAAGGCAATTGGGCCTGTTCACATTACCCATTCTTTATCCTCTTGAAATGCTTCCTACATCTGGCCTTGACCTTGGTAAATCAAAAGCTCCATACATCTTGCCTTGACCTTGGTAAGTCAAAGAAATGGTCTATATATATTGGTCAAGTATCAGAGATGTCCAAATTGAAATTACAGGTTTTAAATCAATTACACAAATATCTTGGGACTGGAAATAACTTGTTTTTTGAAATGTTGCACTAAACTGTATGCCAGCTTGACATCAACAATAAAATCCAATACCCATCCTTTGTCATACTGAGAAAGTTAGACATGATATATCATCGATAAAAATCCCATTTTGACTCTTGTTTTATTTATCTTTATTACTGATAGCTTTATAAATACAACAAAAGAATTAATTGAGAATTTGTTTCTTTTGACATTTCATAGATATATTTATATCTCTAGATTGTAAATAAATTCTGAATCAACTGAAAAATTGATACAAGGAGAATTGTTAATGTAATTCTACTTATTATTTATTTATTAATTTGACAATTGTGCATGATGCATATCAGACTTTTCAAAAGCGTGTATAGGAAGAGAGTCAGATTTGCATTAATATTTTACTTGTCTACCTTAATTGAATACTAATGTGTTAATGTTGTCCCTGAGTATTCAATTGTGTTTGTCAAAATGTTTCAACACATTTTCTAGTGATATATGGTCATTGAAAAATATAGCAGGCTCAAGAATGTAATTTTTATCCCTTTTTTTCCTTTCATTATTTCCTAGTAATTCTTTTTAATAGAAATATTTTAGAATTTCTAAAAAGATAAAAATAATGCAAATTATAAATCAAACATCTGTATTGTCTTGTTTTTGTACTGCAAAGATTTGATTAAAAAACATTCATCTTTAAGAGAGAGTGTTGAATTAAGTTTCTTTATTCTTTGAGTTTCTTTTTGATAATTAAAAACTTCAAAAAGACAAGACAAGCTATAACTTATAAGGCTGATGCTAATTGTAAACAATCAAAGATGCTTTGGTGTTATAATGAGCTCTCTGGGGATTGTATTGTCTGAAAAGAAATTCTTTCAAAATGTGATGTTTTCGAATTAGTTTTCTATAAAAAATCTAAATGGTTTTCTTCTTTTACAATTTTTGTGCGTTGCAAAATGTTTTGTTCTGTAGGATTCTGAATAGGATAATTTCCCATTTTTTTATCACTGAAATACAGCACCAAACTTTTGTTTTTGACTACAAACTGTCTCATCCCTGGAGCATTCTTATAACAATCTACTTACAATCCATCTAATAGAACAACCTTTATACTACACAGTAGGACCTGGGCAATGTGAATCCCTTGTTGACATATAGCCAAACTGCTGCACCAATATAATAGCTCATCTGCCTGTAAAAAGCATTTAAATAATGTTGAATGGCAAATCTTTTTGAGTGCTAAGTTTCATAATAACGGTTTAGTTATATTGAGTGGATGTCTAGTGGATGTCTAGGTGATATCTGTATCTCGTTTTGTATGTGGTCCTCTTTGGAGAATTCATAAACAGACATTGAAATTGTTTTCAGCCATTTCTGTCTGTGTTCTTTCACACACCATGGTATTAGAAGCATGGATGACATTGGTGACATACTCATACTGCAGAATAGGGAAACAAGCCAGATATGTCTGATACACACAGTACTACATGTACTTATAGCCTTTTTTTAGAATGAATTCAAACCAGGTCTCACTGATGCTGAACAATACCAGCCATCAAATCCATGGGATAAACGCTTAAAACTTGATAGTAAGCTTTGAACAATAGATCTTTCATGTGCCTTAACACCATTTCCAGAAATCCGAGAAAATCTGATTTGAATAAATAGCAATCTGTATGCATTGAGCTGATACAATTATCACAAATCATCCTCAGATATATGCATTTGATTTCTGAGCCCCTAGGGGGATGTAGTATTGGGTGTTCTGTTAGGAAATGAAGCATTGTTGTGGTACTAGAAGTCTCATTTTGGATTCTAACGATTTTTTTCGATTGGACCTATCATCAAGTTTTATCATTTAATTCCAGAAATTTGTGGTTCTTCCCTTTTCACTGATTATATTTTGATATGTTAACATTCTATTGCTATAAAGCATCATGATTCAAATACATTTCTAATAATTTCAATTCAAGTCTTGATAGACCAGGTACAGAACTACATCACCACAGCACTTGAAATTCCTTACAAATCAATTTTTAATGACTCTTTATAACGTAATAAACATCCAGACAGATGACCTTGACACCATATTGTCTTTGTGATGTACCGCCAAATTCTCCCTATGATGCAAAGCAGAATTATTACTGCAATTTTCCATCACAGACTTGATATATATATCTTGTACAAACATGTTTTTATAGCTCTGCTAGGAATTGATTGGGTGTCGCCATACAAGCCGGACCCAGTGTAAACAAGTCTCTAGTTATACCTTTGTTTATCTTAGTAATTACACAAATATACAAGTATTTTTTTCTCTTTGTTGTCTGATATCTTGATTGTGTTTGGAGAGTTTTTTTGTTTGTTTACTTTATGTGCGGTGTTTTTTTTCGGTTCTCAAAGGAAATTCCTAAGAGATTAATGAAAAATCAATTCAAAAAAGGAAAAATGTAGGTGAGATGAATTTCAATGGATAAAGGCATATAAGCATGTACACAGTCAACTTTGATGTAGGGCAGTACCCTCCTCTCAATTGTATAGGAGCAGTATAGCTCTTGCTTCAAAAGACCAGAAGACTTATCCTTTAGATTTATGTCAACTCTCAGCTATTAGACAAATTGTGTGACTGAATACATCTAAAACGGATTTTTTTTATTACTGTATTTTTGTTGTTCATAATACTTAATTTCATTTCTTTTCTGTCTTTCTAGGTAAGTGTACAGAATTTACAATGCCCGAAGAAGATTGGTTAAAGAGGGTTTGTGGAAATAATTTCTCTTTTGAATATACCAGCAATCATACCTTTGAATTCATTAAACATAGGTTAGCTTTATGTTTGAAATATCCTCCATGTAAAAGAACATGCAATAAGGATATCATACCAAAGGCATTGTGTTATATTGCTCCAACCTTTTGTTTTTTGACAGTGAAGGTATTTTAAATATTAAATATGTTCATTCCATGCTTATAGTAAGAATTTACACTTTGAACCATTTCCATTGCCCTTAAATTCATGATCTTGTTACCTTAAACAAAGGGAGTCAAGGTCATTCTTAAAATATCTTGGACATTGACCAGCAAACATTGTCCTCAATAGAAAGTTACTTTAGGGAAGGTATGCAGCATATTATCTGGTAATAGGTTTTTTGTATCGGCTTTGTCAAGCTTTCTTCATTGATTTCAATTGGCAGGTTATAAATTACACACAACAGAGACTTTTTAAATGTTGAGTGATGATGTTAGAACTCGGTGTGCATGGCAGAGATTAATGGGTTTTATGGACTCAGTATAAGGGAAGGTTGTGTTGAAGACTTGCTTAAATGGTTCCTTTGAAAACTTTGGAATCTGTCCAAAACAACGATTTTCTCAACTTTTTAGAATATAAATTTAAAAAGACAATGTAAACTTTAAATTGCTTTTGTATAAGACTCTAAGGGACAACCAAGCAGCACATTTGTAGAGGAAATGGCTAAAGTATTTATTCATTTTAGGTTGATTGTTATAGCTAGTTCTTGGAAATATGTACGAATTTCCTTTGTAAAAGAATTTGCACTTGTAAGGAATATCAACATATTCATAAACAGACCCCCTCTCCCCCAAACACTGTGATTATCTTGCCTCCTTATGACTGATGAATATAAGGGTATACTCTCTGCCACAACCCCATAAAAAGTGTTATATTTGATACTTACAAGATGTCTTAATTCCTATTGGTAGAATTGCCATTTGATTGTTTCAATGAAATTTGATATGATGGATTAATTTCAAACTAAAAAGCTTTGATTAAATGGTAATGGGCTCCAAGTATGATTGATTAACTTAAGTACATCACTAGAAAGTATCTGGTTCCAGTCATAAAAAGTCAAAAAAGCAAAGTCTGGCTTGTTCCTAATGGCCCATAAGGCTTGGCCCATAAGGCTTAACTACAACATCTTCAGGCAATATTGCCATTTTGGAATTCTCTATACATGGGGTACAGAGGCAGGGGTCGATTTACTTGAGGGTCGAGGGACCGGTTGTTTTTGCCCCATTACAAAGTATAGGGTGGGACTTTTAAGATTTTAGCCACTTTCTTAATAATCATGTTTGCTGGTCCCTCTGAGAGAAAAAAGTAAATCAACTCCTGAGATGGGATAACATCCCTGAAATGATGCCCTATGGATGAGTTCTTTACCATGAAGCGAGCATGCTTCCACATCTATACAGAAAGGGTTCAATCATTTGACTATATATTTCCCTTTTCTTAAATTTTTGCCTTCTAGGAATGTCATATCATTTCTAGGCTGCAATACCTTGAACCTTAAAGCTAGAGTTCATGGAGCCTACTGAATTGAATCTTAATCCATTCTATTTGAAGGATTCCACACGACATGCTTCAGCATACCATAGTACAATGTGGATATAGCTTTTACACAAAAAACCCCAAATTTTTGAGGCATTGAAATTGAGTTAAGAGTAAGACTTTTTTTTTGGGGGGGGGTATATTTTCCCCCCCCCCAATAAATAACGAATAGTGAAATTGGATATTCTAATGAATTTCATTTGACAATAACTTGTCCCTTTACCTATAACCAACTGATGTATTGGGTGTGGCTTACCATTTGTTATATTATTAGGTTCGACCCTAAAAAATGTGTTAAGAAATAAATGCCCTTGTCTTTGATTTTTAATTTACTAAAAGACTCGACTAGTAAACAACCACAAAATTTTGTTTTCACAAGAAATGTTCAAGTCATAGATCCTTTTCATGTTAACCTGTGGTACATTTTTATTGACTTAATACTTGTCAATAATAAACAACAGCTTCATTAAGTTAAACCTTTTTTTGTGTGAAGCTAAAAAGATCATGAGTTCATCATGGCTGGTTATATGATCACTCCCAGTGTTTTACTACAGGGAAGTTATCAAGGAATTCTGAGTTCATCTTGATGAATGCTAAGTTACAGGTTTGACTCTCTATAACTCCTACGGGTTCTTTGCAATATTGGATATTTTCTGATAATTTTCTTATATTATAACATTTCCAAGTGTCTTTATAAAAAGGTGTGGGCGGATTACTGAATAAAAGAACTTCATTAATGAATGCATGACTTCATACATAAACGTTATTGACTTATTTTTTAAAAATTCTTCTATGTTTCAAAGGTGTGAAAACAATCATTGTTTTTATACATATCATGGCGTGAGTGTCACAGAAGAACCTAAAAAGGAACAAAAAAACATACAATTGACTGAAATTCCATTTTAGAAGTATCAGGAATGTTTGTTTCAATGCTGGATAAATTTTTTGTCCAAAATGGACCATTAAGAATGAATTAAAATGAACAGAATTTGAAAAAAAATCAACAATGCTAGATTATAATTTATGATAGGGCTAGGATAATATAGTGCTTAGCACCTTTTTAAAATTGAACTGTAATATAAGATCGTAAGATTAATTTCTCTAGAATGGTCTACAGATTATATGCCTAGATGACCTCCCAGCGAATCATCACCAATATAAGTCACTTATTGGCTTATGTATATTTATGTTGTAGATGTCACTTTGATGACATTCCATGGTGCTTTTTCTTTCTTTTGACAAACCATTGAATTGAATTGAGATTGATTTCTTTATTCAGTAAATGGAAATGAATCTAAGAAGAAAATTGATTCTGTGACGGCCTTATTTTTATCGTTAAGAAAGGGGGGGGGGGGTTGCTTATAGTTATAGTTCCTACAGACCTTTAGAAGCCTTGGAAGTGACGAAAAACTATAAATCTAAAATTCTAGACTTGTAATAACCTTGAATATTGACATATGTTGTAGAAAACCTGAAAAAACCCTTTAAATTTACATCCCAATTCCTTGTGCAGACTTTATTGCTGATTTTGGTCCTCCAGTATCATTTGACACTCTAAGATAAGGAGTTTTATCTTTTGCAATCTATTAATAAATACATACATACATACATATAACAGATTGAACATTGATATTTGATCACATTTTTGTTGAAGACACCTTTCAATTTGTGGTTTTAATTTTTTGTTAACATATATTGTAATTTGCTAAACGTACAATTACAACATGTTTATCTGTTGTATATCAAAAGCTGTATAAACCTATAATATCATAATGTGAAAGCTGTTGGAAGAACGTTGATTTGGTGGAAGACCATTTTTTTTCCATTTGGAAGGGGGGGGGAAACCTTTTGTATTTGAGATTTTGATTTCCTTTAGTATTTGTAGTTGTCTTTGGTAGCAGTCTCTACATCCTTGCTGAGCTCTTTGAAGTGCATTTTTAGTGGTCTCCAAAGTATTTGTACATATCCTAATCTTTCTATGAGAAATAAATAAGGCAAATCCCCCTACAAAGTGAAAAGGGTTTTATTGATTCTAAAGTTGACCAACTCTGAGGCTCAAGGAGAAAGTTTTCGTGGCAAGCATTGATATTTTCCTCACCACACTATTGCCACTGTGTCCCCAAGGTGCCAGAGGCAAGTTAGAGAGATGCATGGCTTAAGGAATCTGTGATGGCCTCTAGGGTTCTGAAGCCAAGCTAATTCGGCTGAAAAATCTATAACCTTATCCAATACCTTTCCCCCAAAGTCTCAAATTCTCTGTCTTATAGACTAATATAGAAGCACAAGAACTCCCCTGATTGGTCATTTATGGACTAGAACCATTGGTGACTTCTTATCGATGCTGCCTAGCCTTTACTGTGTGGAATTGTACCCTGCATACATAAAGCTTCATGTTGCCCCCCACAAGAGCTGTAATTTTTAGAAATTTAATGGCTGGACACTGAAAAGGAAATGTTGGCTTATTTGCGTCCTATCCTTGAAATTATGAAAGAGGTGATCCTGGATTCAATAGAAACACTGTGATAAAGGAAGGAAAGCTAAGGGTCAAACGGTGTTCTTTCAACTTAATAATTGCTTCATTATGCAATAGGGACATGGGTCATCGCAATAAAACCAGTAAATGTCAATATAGAGTACTGGACAGCTCTTGTACATTGAATGTAGTCAAGTGGTAATCAAAGGGTCCATCTCCATTCGAAGGATATATAGCATTTGTAACCTTTTAGACATACCCTTTATCTGATGGCTCTCTGGTTGGGACCCCTGAAAGAACGAACATTGCTTTTTTTAAAAGCTATTATGAGGAAACCATCTCTGAGGCACATATGTTCCCTTCAAGCTGTTCCATTTGCCCAAAAGGATTATAAAAAAAAGATTATCAAAGTGATGCCTCACATCAGCTAGATTTTATTCAAGTGTTGTAAGACTTTTGCGTCATTTACTTAGTTTGCAGCTATATCAGTTACAGTATGTCTAAATGAATTAAAACAAAAATTGTGTATTAGAAATAACTTATCTTATTTTAACCTGATTTGAAATTGGCATAATCCCTTACAAACGGAAGTACCAATCACATGAATCTAAGACCATTAAAAGATATTCTGGAATAACAAGTTGTTTATCAGCCTATTTAATAGAAGCTTTTTGTTTTCAATGCGTTTTGTTTCACTTTCAAAATGTTGAATGACTTGCTACTGTTTATGATCTGAGCTTTGATTTTAGCTGTGTTTGCATTGCTCCTGGTGTTTCAGATCTCATCCATTGAAGATTTAGATACAATAAGCTTTCATATTGAGAAAATTAGAGACACAGGTGGTTTTTGCTTCAAAGAAGATGGAAAAAGTTGAACAAACTTTGATCTGATGACCTATTTAACACACTTTAAGCAGGTCATATTGGGTGTAATGTTTCAAAGAGATTTTGCTGTTGTTTTTAGACATTAGAATATTGACAAAATGTCTGCCCCTCTTTAAAAAGACTTTTTACACAATTATCAAACATTGCAATGAAAAAACCCTGATTATATTGCTGTAAGATTAACTTATAACTGACATAATACAAACAGATACAAATAGATAGATAATTTCACCTAACATACAATATGTAACAAGATTAATTGTACTAGAGAATGAAATTTCCCTGATATACAAAAATGAATGTACCTGTCAACCTCCTTCTCCCATTTCTGCTACACTATATAAGATGTTCAATAAAATACCTTGACATGCAATCGATAATCAATCACTACAGTATCTTGAAGTGTTTTGTTTCCCTTTATAACATGGCATGCGTAGTCACACACTTTTCATGTCCATCTCAATTTGCCAGATTCAGGAAATCCTTTATTTTCATGATGTCACACCTGATGCAGTAGAATGGCTTCTGTGTTATCAGGTAGAATTCAAAAGAAATGCTCAATGTAAGACCATCGCTTATAGGTGTCTTCCAATTTCTAAAGAAATATTTCATTTGAAACTTTATTTTAGTAGGATATCTCAATTGGATCTTTCAAAGATATCCCTTTTCAATTGAACTTTACAGGGTCCACTCTATTGCATCTTATTTAATTGTTAATATTGACAAATATTTTTGTCATTGGCATGGCAACTGTTTTTGTGTTGCTTTGACAACCATTGGAGCCTTTTGTTACTCTTGGCAACCATTGATTGGTACATTCTATTTCACTTGACAACCATTCATTCATTATCCTGACAACCACTTATTCATTGTATTGACAACCATTGCTCCATTGTCTTGGCAACCATTGATGTATTCCATTCCACTTGACAACCATTGATTAATTGTCTTGACAACTATTATTGTATTGCTGTGACAACCATAAAGCCCTTGGTAACTATTGGCAACCATTGATTCGTTGTCTTTGCAACAATTGAGATGTTTACTAGGTGTTTGATTCTTTGAAAACCTTTTATCATTTATAATTTTTATTCTATATACTTGATGAACCATACATATAGTCTTGCCACCTGTTGAAATATTTCTGTCAGTTTCATTGGTGTCTCTTATACCCATTAATGATGACACCATTTATTCTTAATAGGTCAACATTTCCGCCCTATCTCCTCTTTGAAGAAGCATGACAAAGGTTAACAAAAGAAGCACAATCTTAGGAAGAACACAGATACCAAGACAAACAATCCATATCAAAGACCAAAAAAACTTGATAAGTAACTATCATGTTGCATTATAGATAAGAGAACAGAAATTCATACAAGTGACCACACCCTCTGAAATGGAACATTTCATGACTTGTCTAATGTGATTTCTTGACAGAATCAATCATTTCTAGGAATGTATTGTGACAAAGAGTTGACCATATGATCCTAGAAATCTGTTCCTTTCATGATTGTTGTTATATTGTATGGAAGATGCATATGTCAAAAGCAGTGCATATATTTACTATTGATTTGAATGTTAGTGTCTCGAGAAGAACTTTTGAGTTTTACGCAAGCTGCAATCAATGTCTTTGGGCCTTTATTTTGGAGTAAAACAAGTTTTCTAAAGCTACTAAAGTACTTGTTATCTAATGAGTTTGTGTTTGATTTTTGTAATTGTTTGAGACACACCTTTTGTGATATTCCAACTGTTAGGGAGGTGTGATAATTTTCTATTGAAAGGGATGATGTTTTCATATCTATTTTTATCATAATCTAACGCCCTCTATCCTCTGACCTTTTTAATACTCTCTGAAGATTAATACTTTTATCATGCTAAAGGAAATACCAAAACGTATTATGCATTCACATAGAATATCAGCACAATATTATTTTTATTTATAACATTTAACATTAATGCTACAAGAATATCATTTTTTTTTGTGTGGTAAAAATAAAATCTCACATTGCATATCCATGCAATTTGAACACAAGTTGAGAAAATGTATTAGCTTCTAAAAGAAAAGTAACAGTGCCGATGACATTGCATGTCACATGCACTCTTTTTGGTTTCCTGGTCTTAAATTTGTCTTCTTTTTATAAGGAACCCAGCTTCCAATTCTATCATATCAAAGAAAAGTCAATTATTAATATGTGATACCTATAAGAACTAAAAGAAAGTCTAGAAAAAGTGAATATTGTACTTGTTGAACTTCCCTTCTTTTGCTTTGATATGAGAGGCAATCATGGAAAGGTAACAGATATTGATAAGTTTGGGGATTTTTTTACCTTAAAGGGAGAAAAGAATCCATTATTAAAATCAATTGAATGCTATTATCTTTAGTTGTTATTTGTTGATAAAAGTTCTGGCATATTGTGAGAAGATTCAGAGCTGTGCAAAGTCAACAAAAGGGGATTATTACTATTATAGCCCTGATTATTTTTGGAAAAATTAATAATTGTAACTGGGAACCTAAACCTTGAATTAGATCAAAGCAAAAGGATGCATATTTTAGTGGAGGATCCCTTTTATTCTACTTTCTCAGGATTTTTCTTTGCCTTTAATCTTTATACTCATCTTAGTTTGACTGAGTTTTCCTATTTGGGGGTAACATTGCCTATGGTTAGACACACTCTTGGAATGGATTCAATCCCCCTTAATCCCCCTTTTTCAAACTGCTGTGGATATATGCCTTTATTGGACACACTTTTGGAAATCCCTTATCGATTACATTTGATATATGCCGTTATTGGACACATTTTTTAAACCAACGGATCTAATCAGCATTGGGAATAAAATAGTTTTTAATGATACCAAAAGTGTGCCTTACATTACTCCTCCCTAATGTGTCTTTATTCAACCATTATTTTTATAATCATTGTAAAGGAAAGGGTGATTCTTTCTTGCATGTTTTAAAACAAGGTAGATCCTTTTCTTTGGATCCTTGTAGGCAATGCTAATCTTTTTCATTGGATCCTTGTAGGCAATGTCAAGCCTTTTCATTGGATCCTTCTATCTGATTCAGATCCATTGATCGGATCCTCGTAGACATGGCAGGTCCCATTGATTGGATTATGTTAGGTATTTGTATCCAAGGGATCGATATACATTGATTATACTCTTGTTAAACAATAGCCTATGATAGACTTGGTGGAATCTGAATGAACCGAAATAGAACAAGGATTCCAATTCCTTTAATACGCTAAGTGCAAACTTAATTGATAGAAAAAAGAATCTTGTATTTTTGGAAAGTCAAGCATATGTTGTCTTGTTCACTCATTGAACATGAAAGAAGTTTATATGTAAGTCTATATAAAAACATACAAATAGCCTATAGCTGCTTTATTTTACAGCATATTCTATGAAAAGGTTAGATGTTAAAAGTCTAGGATGAAAGTCTCAGATCTTCAGACAAAACCCTACAAAGTTTTTATCATATGAAATGAGTTCAAAGCAATACACATTTATACCATATAAAGTTATTTTTTTGCATCAAATTATATTTTGATAGCTTGGAAGATATAGTTTTATTTATTTTTCATTTCTATTTGTACTGCTACTCTACCTATTAAAGTCACTCTTAATTTTCAATTTATTTTTTTATGTCTTGAAATTTTAGCCACAAGATTATAGTAAAAATTGCTGTCAAAAGTCAAATATTTTATCCTTTTGAACAGTGCTCGATATAAATGCATGCAATTATTAAGTATGTTTTTACTTAGTTCTATATCATTTTAACTTTTCAGAGGTTTTTTTTCCAAATTCAGATAGGAGACCTCTCAGATAATTTTCACTTGTAGCACAATGTTGCCCCAGTTTTCTAATACTAGTATTATATGGCTAGAAAGAAAACTCAATCCGTTTGAGTGATTGCTTGCAGTAATCCTGCTCTTTTAATTGAATTAACCTTAGGTAATAGCACCTCAAACTAACCCTTGATTCATATTTCATCATATTCCACGAAAATTGATTGTTTTTTTCCTGCTCTTATCTGTGTTAAGGAGTGTTGAGTTTATAGACAGAAGACAAGAAAATTCATTTGACTGTTATCAATAAAGGGCAACCTTATCCCCAAATCAGGATGTAAGCTAGCCTAATAAAAGAACATTGATCAACTAGGGCCGGATATGTGATTTCGCTAGTTATCGACATCAATCGCCAATTTCCGTGAAAATTTGACACTTTGTTCTGGGACTTTCTATGGTGCTGCATAAGTAATGGAGTGCCTTTTCAGGGATAATATTGTTAGGGATTTTCATAATCTTGTTTGGAGGCATTGAAAAGTGAAAAAAACTAGATCCAAGATTGGGGAATTGGTCTTATATTGTTTGATGGAAGTGAAGCAGTCATTTAGAAGTGTCCTCAAATGGTTGGCTGTGAGGAAAAGGAATCTTAGTATTTCAATATATGAGAAGGGATGGGGTCTTCAATAGGGCTAGTATATGGGTAATTGGTTGTATCATGCAAGAGTCATTTTGGTCAAGTTTTAGTATGTTTTTCACTGTTGTTCCTTGTAATTTGTATAGTACAAAGACTATTTGATAAAAGAAGAAAATGGTAGTTATGAAAATTATGAATAAACATCCACAGATATAAAGCTGTTGATTGAATTAATAAGGTTTGAACCTACAGGATAAGGGAAAGGGATAAGCTACAGTTCTACTTATTGAGCTATCAAAATGCAAAGGATCTAGGATCAACAATGAGTTCAACCCACTACAGTATATGACAGGAGTTTTCGAATATTTCATCCCTTTTTTCACTTTTAGATCTATTGCTCTAGAATAAAGCAATCAAGTTGTAAACCATATACCATAAAACTCAAATTATTAGAGATTTATGTCAGAAACCTTTCACTTTTATACAATGCTTTCAATCTTAGAGCCTGTAGGAATGTCTCTCATAGACATTAGTCTTATATAGTAAAAAATATGCCATTGAAAAATCTGTGGAAAATGAATCTGTATTCTTCAGCACGATTGCTATTACTTGTTCCTTTGGAAAACATTTAGTTGTAAATTAGAATTTATAGGTGGCACATGCCGGGATCCAATCTTATATGCAATCAAGAAAGGTTGACAAAATCGCAGTGTGTCAAAGGTTGGGCTTGTGCTTTTTTTTTGCGCCTTTTCTTTCTTGAATATTTCTTCACTTCTTATTATATTGTGTTGCTTGGGATATGTCTTCATATATCATGGTAACCCCAAAGAGTATTGCGAGACCTGGGAGGAAGGATCTACTTAGAAGTCTAACACTTTTGATGATTTTTTATTGATTTTCTATCAAAATGTGCTATGATTTCAACATTAATCATAACACTGTGATAACAGAAGAAATTAAAGAAGACTTTTAATTCTTGAAGTCATAACAAAAGGAAGTGTCTTGATTGGTGTGTATCAAATTCATGTGGCTTTTAGTTACTGGTGTATCAAGAAAATGTATTTTTGTAGATGTCCAAAGAAAGTTTTGCTTGTGTGTTGATGATGTCACAAAATAATATGGTTTGTAATATTACAAGAAAAAGTTGATGTATCAAGAAAACACGGCTTGTTAACATTTTGATAGTTCTTTCAAGTCCTTAGTGATATTTATTTGAAAATATCCAATAAAGACACATTGCAAACATTTGGATTTTCTTTTATTCTATTGACTTTGATATCGACAACTAGTACTGATACTTTTTATACAATTAGAGTCAATAAAAATCCTTTATTGAAAAAATACCATCGGATACAATGTTTTTTTGATACATTGTATCTTTGTATTGATTTACATACAATAGGAACTGCATTGTTACAACAAACATTTAAAGATTTTCAGATCTTTAACAACAGCCTAGAACTGTTATTTTTTCTCAAAAATAAATGTCCCACTTAAAGATAAAAACTGCAAAATATTTCCTGGATTCTGTATTGAATGGATGTACATGTGCGTCATGCAGGGAGGACAGACAATAAATCGAAAGGAGTCTTCAATTATTGAATCATTTGCCTCTAGATATGCCTGTCTTTCTCTGTGTTAGTTAGCATGGGGTATTTTCAAATTGATAATTACAAGGTATTTTGGTAGTGTTGTTATGAAATGTCTGACATGAACTACCTGTGTTGAATGATAAATACAGGTATGATAAAAGTGAATGATGTTTGTAAGAACCTTTGAACTATTGTATGCTTTGTTGAAACTCCAGGAAATGGTGATATTAAACATGTTATTAAGAGGAAATGTTTTTAATTCAATTTTCTTTGAAAAAAATGAAAACATTTATGTTTGATTTTTTAATGAAATTGCAAAGAGTGGAATTTAATTCACATTCAAGTAACATCTAGTATTAAACCTATACTGCAATATTATAAATCAACAGAAAAATTTCCTGTTGACTTAGAGTGGGACTCAAACCCACTACCTTAGGATATCCGTAAGGATAATATTCCAGTATAGGTTTCATACTATAGCTATTTGATACCCTGATGATGAATATGTAATTTGGTAACGTGTCACCAATATCTTACCATATAATTGCATAATCATGTATATTACTTTGGGCGATAATGCCTTTTCGTGTGCTGGACCAGTGGAATGGAACAAACTAAGTGATAATATCCGAAGGGCTGAAAACCTATATGTATTTAAAAAACACTTGAAAACAGCCATATTTACCATATACTTTTTTAATGCAGGTGAAGCGCCTCTGAGTAGCCTCTAATGTAGCTAGAGATAGGCGCTATATAAATATTGTATTTATTATTATTATTATTACTATAAGATGTGAATTTAGTTATTGTAAAAATAAAATTAGCCCAACTAGTTCACAAACTTTGAGAATTTATGACAAGACAAATGTTTAAAAATATTTGTTTGGTGTTCCAAACTGGTATTAGACTGGTATTAGTTTTCAAAAAAGTACCAGGATTCTTGAATCTAAAAGACCAAAATTCACTTACTTCATCAACTTTTTTTTATCCTGTCCCAATAAAGAAATATTACTTTAAAAGTGTTTTCTAATTTATCTGTGTACTTCATGGCATTGGGTAAGCCAGGTTGAAGGTATTTCTCCTTAAGGATTATAGCATTCTTTATATGCCATAAAGCACAATAATTTAAAGGACCCAAGTGTCTTTGGCAAGGCACAATTCTTTTGATTTATATCATTGTAAACTCTGTTGATTTAAGGAAGATTAAGAGAAGCAGAGGGGGGAGAGAAAGGGCAAAAGACATTTTTTATATTTTTCTTGAGTAGTTCTACAAACAATCACAATTGTCACTATGTCAGTGATAGAAGAGAAAAAATGCCGTTAATTATTGCTAAGCCATAGAAAGACTTTAAGTGTGTGTGGAATTAAGAGCTGTATGTCAAGGTCATGCAAGGAATGATCTATGAGAGGTTAATGGTAGATCTTATATATGGAGGAAGTATATGAGAGCGTCTATGTATGTAGCCCAGAACCATCAGGCAGTCTCATAGCAAATAAAAGAAAAACCATTGAGGTCCAAAAATAAGTCTTTTCTAGCATGGGATATCTAATGAAAAATAATATAAAAATCTTATCCATTTTTTAAAATTTATGAATCAAGCAATTATTATATAGATAGATATATGATATGTTAAAGGTGTGGCAAAACATGAATTGATTTTGTCTGATATTTTTCTACCTTTCCTCTCTCTCTATACTCAATAATATCCAATAAGTGCATGTTGAACTAAGAAAGGTGATTTATAAAGCACCTTAAGAAGGAATTGGTGGCGCTTGAATCAGGAAACTCCTCTCAAAACATTTCAATACCTATGATAGTGAAAATCAATGCGGATTTATACTCCGTGAGCTTTTACTTCCATCACCAGAAATGCTTTTAAAAGCTCTTTCCAATTGAGGCTTGGGAGCTGCTTTGAAGCTTAAAAACTAGATAGTGTTTACCAAAATCAAATCAAAATGTTTTAATCAGTTAAGTATGCCCTTGTACTGAAAAATCATTTGAATTTTTTTTCTTGAAATATCTATCATTTTTATAATGTGAGTCTCTATACAATTTATCTATAGTTACAAGTCTCTTGTGTCATGTTTTGATAATGAACTGTTAAGTCGGTTATGATTCTATATAAAGCATTTCCATGTCAAGGATATGAGGAGATCTCTCTCAAGTTGATGTAGAAATTTGCTTTATAAATTTAAAGAGACTCTCTGCTGTTATCAGCTATATGTATGCAGTATAGAATTAGTTTTTATCAGATGAAGATGAAATCTTTTATTTCAAAATACAGAATATGTATACAAGTACTGAGTTTATCAAAAAGTTAAGGTTTAGAAGAATAAAGTAGTTTGAAAATTAATTCATTTGAAGCTTGTTTACAAATTAAATAATTAACAGCTGATTTTTTGTGTGATTCAAATATTTAACCTTCACAAAATCACAAATCTGTAGTATAATTTTATTTGGAAAATACATGCAATATCGGGGAAAGAAGACAAACACTTGTGTGTACATTTTCAAATTCCCTTTCAGCTGGATCAAATGCAATATAAACTCAAATTTAAATTGAAAAATATGATTTCAAAAAGGTTAAAGTCAAAGAAAATTAAGAAGTCAATTCTTCAGAGATTTATCAGGTTATGGGACCTATAAGACTATCTAATATTCTCAAATAAGATTAAACTGTCCAGTAATTATGTTAGGAAAGACCAGTATCAAAATGACTTTTATAAGGTCAAATGGAATGATAAAAATTGTGTCCTACAACTTTACAACCTGGGTATATTATCATTTTATATTTTTCCAAATATGCACTACATGTAGAGAAAAAAGTTATGAAAACTTCATGTTTTTTGTGTGTGCAAATATTCTTTGCATGTCAATCTTGCAAGTTACTTTTCTACCCTACAGGGACAAGAACTTTAGAGAAAAAAGATTATTTTATTGATAAAACATACATTTAAGAAAGTGTGGCCTTTGAAGATATGAAAATATATCCCTTGCTACTTAAATCTTTGAATGCTTAGTTATTAGAACATTTGGAATTAAGTCTTTAGAGGGGAAAAAAAGCTTTCTTGTTATGACATTTTGAAAGGTATGTTTTAAAAAATTCATCTTCATTATTTTGTTAAGTACCTTTAGAATTACAGCTTATTCTTATGTGGATACATTCATCATTTTTTTGAAAAGTGTAAAAAGTTGAAAGTTAACAATTTCCCCCCAAAGATTCTCAACTTCCTCTTCTTCTTACTTCTTTGATTTTTTCTTCTTTTTTGGATGGCAGATGAAAAGCAAGAGCCAATGAGATTGTGTAGAAGAGTTTGAGGAAACCTATGTTTTGCTTTAACGGCAAAAGAATTAGGTGGTTTTTTTTAATCTTTTATTTATACTGCACCTTGAGATGAGATATTGTGTTCCAAATATGCAATATATCAATTAGATTAGTGATGTAATTTTCAATGGTGGCTTGGACTCAATGTGGAGCTATGGTAAAGAGAAATATTCTTTGAAAAGATACTCTGAAATTTAGGCGCATGATGGCTTAGTGACAAAGCTTACATCTAGAAATTAGAAGGTTGAGGATTCAATTCCAACTTTGTGTCTAGGTCCCAATTTTCTATTCTTTATCCAGCAAATGCTGAATCGGTACCAGAGGTTTCTGGGAATGTTACTTACAGTGACTGTTTAAGATAAGAAGGGCTCGATTTAGAAAGTTTTACTGTTGGGTGTTAAAAGAAGCCTGGCTTTAACCAATGTGATATTGATCTATCCTTAAGG
>JAVSBT010002793.1:4364-19737 GCA_033118115.1 Pharyngocirrus eroticus
TCTGCAGAAAGGAGTTCCGTGTTTTATTATGTCGACTTAGAAATGTATGACTGATTTGGAATGGTTAAAGTGTGTAGCCTGTAGGTTCTATAGAGAAGTGAATGGTGTCAAAGTAGCCATAGAACTGGCTCCAAATAATTTGCTTACAGGACTATGGGGTGGTAAATTAATCCAGCTCTTTCACACTACATACATTTTCCAGACACCTTATATAGTATTTTGAATATTTTTGATAGCATGCTGATGATTGCTAAGATAGAGAGGACTTTGTCACGAAATCTATTGGCAATGATGTATAGAGTTGACAACGGCCACAGTTCTTTATGCTGTATAGGCAGAATATAGGGTAAAGGGCATTGGAATTCAGCGGGTAGAAGTAAAGTCCTATAAAAATCTATAGAGTTGACATTGGCCAGCAGTTCTTTATGTTGTTTAGGCAGAATATAGGGTAAAAGTCATTGGAATTCAGTCAGTAGATGTAAAGTCCCAGAAGTATGATTGCTTACCAATTTGCACATGCAGTTAAAAACTGTTTCTGAGCAGTATAACTTTTTGTGTGTTGTTTGTAGCTAATAAATTGGAGATGTAATCTGCCTGTTTAGTGGTCGTTAATTAGGGTAGTCGGTGTTCTTTTTTACAAGGAAAAGTGAGTCACCATTGATGGCCAGTCTACTCGTGTCGTTAATGAGAAAACTGTCCAATAGTTGTTATCTGGCTATGTTTTATGAAGGCGACGAGCAAGCAGCTAATGGCTTCTCCACCTTGTCCATAGACCTCAGGTGGACTTGGTTAACTAGTTGCTGATTGTCCAATTCCCTGTAGTTTGGGTTCTAATGCATTCCAATGCACAGCGATGATTCATGGGTATTGATAGCGACCCACTTGTTGAAGACTAGCAGAAAGCAAAAGGAGCATTCCACATTCATCTCATTCACTCAACTATTGACAAGGGTTTGTGAGAAAGAAGAAAAATTACCTTCTAGGGTAACCAAATGAAGTTGTTTCTTGTGAAAAAAAATTAGTCATACCCAGACCAAAGCTGTTAAGCCACTGACAAAATACTTGATGGGCAGCAATCTATTAGCTAAGAAAATGCTCTGTATTCAGTAACACTAACAGATAGATATCTGAGACGTTTAGGGGATTTGCAGTGCAATGGACTGTCAAAAAGAATATGATACACTTTGATGATTTTTTTCCCCTTTCATTTTGTAGAATTGATATAGCCATTTGAAAATGGATAGCATTGTTTGGTATTTTTTTGTTTCAACTGTGTTGTCTTTCAACAGCACTGATGATTCATATCATACTCGATATTTTTTTATCTTTATCCCCCCCCCTTCCTTGATCCGCTTATTTTATTAGTCCCATGTTCTTTGTATTTTATTGATCCCACATTTACATGTATCTAATCAACATCTGATGCAAAAACATGATATAGTCTTTTTCTATCATTAAGATATGCATTGACTGTCTTCATAGAATAAATTGAGTGGAGTCGATTGCTAGCGTGAAAAGATTCTTGCATTTAAGATAAAGAAGTCAAGCCAATCAAGTCGGTGCATCATAGAAATTCTAGTCAGATCTGACTGCACCGTGTAGCCATACATCAGGTCTAGTTTGCGGTAGTAGGGCTCAAAGGAGACATGAATGGCTAAGAAATACTCTTGTTATTTCATTAATGAAGTACTGGCATTAGAGAATTGGACAATAGATTGAATGTTAAATTTCACCATTAAGAAAAAAGATTCTTTTAAATTGGTGCAGTAAAAAGGCGAGACAAAAATAAGAAACATTGAAAGTGCATAGGATATTTGTCACTTGTTTTGAGTGAATGGGAATCTCTAGGTACATTGGATTGGGGAAAAAATTGTGAGAGGATTAAGAAAAAAAAGGTCATCCCATTACTTTGGAAAGAATAGACAACTGTCAAAATAGACAAGCGCTGGAGCACTCACAATAAAGTATTTATAAAGGCACAGATTGAGGGATGTGTAGTTTGAACATTTAGTTGTCCTTGAAGTCTGGCATGACATTTTGGCTGTTTGCTATGGACTTTGACAGAGAATAAAGAGACACAAGCTTGTGTGTGATGGTTTGTTTTACCATTTGATAAAATTCTACTGGGAATGCTAAAAGTTGTTCACTAATAAGCCTAAATGAGAGCAAGTTCAACATAAGACTTGAGGTCAATCCAGGCTAATTAAAAGTGACTAGTTAGAGACTTGATGAATAGGAGACTAGGGACACACTTGTGATTGGACTCTTGTTGTATGAGGATATTGTGTTTTTCTTTCATTTCTGGATTGGTTATGCTTTGAGGAAATGCAAATGTTTCTTTGGCGAAAGGTATTTACAAGACTGTACTGTTTCTGTGATGTAATTGGATTTTTTTGTGATGTTGTAAAACAATTATCTATGGACTTTTAAGTTAAAACATTTTTTATTTTTTATTTATTTTTATCTTATTTTGAGATGTCTCATTCTCATGTTTGATTGTATGCTTTGGGATGGTTTCTAGTATTATAACTAAGCTTTTAAATTATGAAATGTAAACAAATGGACATGTAATTGAAGACAAAACGGAACTGAAAATACTGTAAAATTATGAGTTGATTTTTTAAACTTTGAAGAAATTATTGAAAGTAAATGTGAAGATATTAATGATTGACTTTTCTTTTATCGTTTCAGCCTCAAGTAACCAAAGATGATATAGGAATCAAAGAAGAAACTAGACAAATCAAATGTGAATCAAGTCCGCCAACACCAAGGTCATTACGACTTGAGCGAGTGGCACAGGCACTTGCCCAGTCAAATGATGACCTTCAAACACAACAACCTCCTCCACCGAGGTCAGTCATGCATCACCCTAGCTTTATCAGGTATTTAACCCCCGGCAATGCTGGCTGGCTTTCTGTACTCCTCTCATCATGGTATGGTATCACCAGGAATGCATTTCCAATCTTATCATTTTGTCTCCTCATTTCAAGAAAAAAATTCCTATTTGTTTTGAGGTTCCTCTGTGTGCCTTTTCTCCATATTGAGTTGAAATTTGGTGTCAGATTATTCAGTTTGCTGGAATTGGCAGTTACCTATTTGTTTCTCCAAATTGCATTAGCTGCTTCTGTAATAAACCAGTCATTCAACTTTACAACTATGGTTTTATTCAGTGTGAAATTAAATAATTTTAGTTGTGAAATTGTGTCATTGGTGATATGCAAGTAGCAAACACATCATTAAATTTAATTGCATGAATTGCAAGTGCAAAATCAATGAAGTATTAATTGTTGAGAATATAAACATTCTCTAGCTTTTTGTTATGAAATGATCGTCTATGTATACATGGATATTAGTAATTTCCCAATGTTGTGGCAAGCTTTGCAGCAACATCCATTTGGTATTGTGATTGAAAAGCAACAGGATTTGGGATTTCGGGAACAAATATATAGTTCCAGAATTTCTCTGCGCTGAAATTGGTGTCATAGCAGCATGTGAAAAGTATTTGGACTTGCTACGATTATTTCATTAAAAAAATGTGGCATCTTTGATAAAGATTTTGGTATTTTAATAGAATATTCAAATGAGCAACTAAGGATTTTTTTAGACCAGTTGATACAATACTTGCTTATTTATTCCTCATTTTGATACCAACAAATGGTACATGGTGAAAATGTTGATTCTTGAAGTGTTACGGAGACAATTTAATCTTTTAAAAGAAGTGCTTTACTAATGAAAAATCTAACATTAATGTTTTTTAACATGCCATTCTTGATCAAATTCTTTTGCCATCTTGCTTTTTAATGCTTATCACAGCTTTGTAGAGTTTTTCCAAAAAACAACAACCTACAATTGAAATATAGTTTAGCAAATATCCACATTAACATTAAACCTAGTAACATATCTTATATAATATTCTTTGAAAGTATAATCTTTAAAACTTATAACCTGTTTGTGAAATGATTAACAAGTAGGAATCACTATGGCTTTGTCAATTGGATCAATTTTTTAAAATAAAGTTTATTTGAAATAGTAATTAAAAGAATATTACTCAAATTTCTTTTGTTTATGTGATGATTTACCCAGAATTATTGGTAAATGAAAGAAGTAGTAATTTTTTATACTCACTGCACTGAAGGTCAGAAATGACAACAAATATTTTTCTATCAATTGTATGTGCATTCATTTAACGAGAAAAAATGAGGGGGGTAAATCTGACTTAATCTAAATCCAAAAAAATGATACTGTGTTTTCATGAAGACTGCTTATGGTGCACTTTGTTGACCATAGAGTTGTTGAATTTGTTTTCTTACAGGACCTCTTTAGATTCCTCACACAGTACCCCTAGTCCATTAAGTAGCACCAATTCCAGTCAAGATTCACTCCATAAACAAGCAAAGAAAAAAGGCCTCAAATCCTCACTAGGTCGATTCTTTAGCAAGAAAGAAAAAGGCAAGAGTAAGGAGAATATGGCCCTCGGTATGGGAATGGGGAGCAGTATGAGTCACACATCAGCAGGTAAGGGAGCATTTATTAGCGTTGATTTATATCTCAATCAGCGACTTGATGTAGTCAGGCTAGAGTGCGATGAGAAATCAATAGAATTGTTTAAGATAGCCTTTTTTTAGTTCGGTGATATTTGAACGCAGATCAGAGAACCCTCTGATGGCTGGACATCCGACCCATTTAATCAGTTTTATCTTCTCTTTTATTTTCTAAAAGCTGCAAACTATTCTGAGATGGATATAGGATCTTCTGATACCCTAGGTTCATCTATAGGCGCTTTTGGAAAGCAATCTGAATTCGACAGAAGGAAAAAGAAAAAGTAAGTAGAAAAAAACTTAATTTTCATTTTCCTACATTTGATGTGGACATCTTGTTTCTGACATATTTGCCCAGTTCTACAGGGCTGATATCAAATATGGAATGAATAATTGTACATGTATAATACAGATGTATATTTTTTCCACTTTCAGACATGAGTTATTAGAAGAAGCAATGAAAGCAGGCACTCCATTTGCTCTATGGAATGGACCAACAGTGGTTGCATGGTTAGAGGTAGGTTAAAATTTAAGGTTTCATTATTTTAGGATTGTAACTTGTTCCTTATTTGTAATGTTATTATCTAAAAACTCTAGTGTGAGGTTTTATGATGTAAATCGGCTATGTGAACTATCGACAAACTGTATCTTAGTATATCAATGAAATATTACGATGAAAAAAACACCTGGATCATGTTAATGTTTGCATATTGTCAGACTGCACCATTGTTGTTTTAAATAGATAGTATTGGATTTCTAAATCATAAGTTTTGGAATATTTTTGAAACGTTCTCTCCTTTTTTTTTATCCCTTTCTCTAGTTGTGGGTAGGCATGCCTGCATGGTATGTTGCGGCGTGTCGAGCCAATGTCAAAAGTGGTGCCATTATGTCTGCCTTGTCAGACCAAGAAATCCAAAGAGAAATAGGCATTAGTAATCCTTTGCATAGATTAAAATTACGACTTGCTATACAAGAAATGGTCAGCCTCACCAGTCCATCAGCGCCAAAGACATCAAGAACAGTAAGTGAAAAATGAATTTCAGTGGCAATTGAAGAGTTAAAATATATAGGAGAAACTACCTTCAAATAATTCAAATGAGTCGTAATTTTGTCTTGACTTTTTAATTTTTCAGACATTAGCATTTGGTGATATGAATCATGAATGGATTGGAAACGAGTGGCTTCCAAGCTTAGGTCTACCTCAATATCGCAGCACCTTCATGGAATGTTTGGTGGATGCGCGTATGCTTGACCATCTCACAAAGAAAGATCTGAGAGGACAACTCAAAATGGTGGATAGCTTTCATAGGTATAACTGGACACACTTCTTACAAGATATTGTGATATTTTGCTCGTCAATTTTAAGTTGTGTTGAAATGTTCAATCCTTGCCAATATGAATGCTATCTATATTGTTCAAATTGATGTTAGAAGAATTGTGTAAATATTTTTTCAAATTTCTTTTTGCAGAACTAGTCTTCAATATGGCATTAATTGTCTAAAACGGTTAAATTATGACAGAAAGGACCTAGAAAGACGGAGAGAAGAAAGTAATACTGATTGCAAAGGTAAATGATATTATAGATATCTGAAGTTACAGCAAGCATACATTTTTCTTTACATTACCAGGAACAACCTTTGAGTGTTAATGTGATTCAACAAAGGTATGCTAATATTTATATGACATTTGAGTCTGAGAAACAGATATAGATGGAAAAAACACTGAACACAATTTTTTCTACAAAGTGATAACTTTTGCTTTTCTTGACATTCACAGATGTTTTAGTTTGGACAAATGAGAGAGTGATAAAATGGGTCCAAGGTATAGGCCTCAAAGAATTTGCAAACTCATTAATAGAATCAGGGGTACATGGTGCATTGATAGCATTAGACGAAAGCTTTGACCACAATAGTATGGCTCTTGCATTACAGATTCCCAATCAAGTTACACAGGTAAGAACAATTGCTGATAAATTTACATATTACAATGAGTGAAAATATCACATTGATGAAAGCAATTAGGGAACGTCTACTCCTGATCTTGTCAGTCTGTAGACAATCCAACATGAGTAACCTGTGAGATTTTTTGTTGTCATTTCTGACCTAAATACATGCTCATAAACTCATATTATTTAGTCATCTACAGTGGGCTTATGAGCATGTATTTATGTCAGAAATGATAGTAAAAATTCCCACAGGTTACTCATGCTTGATTGTCTACAGACGGAAAAAAATCAGAAGCAAAAGTTCCCAATTAGTGGTTAGTATGATGCTTATAGTGATTACATACTGTTTATGGGAATACGTTAGGTGGGACTGATTTCCATCCTACATTGTTTAAAAATCTATTTATTTTGTTTTGTCTCAACAGGCACGGCAAACTTTAGAAAGAGATTTTAACAACATTCTTGCTATTGGAACGGACCGACGATTAGATGAGGTATGAGTTACTTTCTCAGTCATTTAAATTTGAAAGAGTTTTATAACATTACTGAGCTGTTTTCTCACTTTAAAAATCATTCAATCATCATATCATTCTGTTTTTCCTTTTTGGAGTTTTTCTTCTTCAAATAATAGAAATATTCATTCTAATTATTTTGAAAATACAAGTGTGATGGGGGCTCAGTTTTATTTCCTTCTTTATTTTCACTAAATTTCCTATTTTAAGTTTTAAAGATTTTGATTGAAAAAAATAATACAATAATATTGTTTTGATTTTTTGTTCAATATTGCTAACATTTATTTGCTAAAGCAAAGATAGAAAACAGCAATGCAATTATAGAACTGTAAATAGACCACTTTTGCTAAACTGGCATTGCTGTATTTCAATCTTTATTGGCCAAGGACTAGTTCACAAATCAAATCCCAACTCAGGCCAAATGACCAATACACGCTTCACTGAAAGTTTCTGGACCTTCAAATTGACCACTGCTCACTAATCACTTGTCACTAAAAATGTGAGGGGAAAAATGACTATTCATGGAAAATATCGAAGTTAAAAGAACAAAATATTTTCTTCTTCAAAACAGTTATTGTTCCCTTTCTAAATCAAGAATTGCATATATTTAACAGGATAAGCACAGTTTTTTAGCTTTATAGTTAATTGTAATCAAAAGCTGAATAATTATGAAGAAAATTGTCCCAAGATAGTGTGAACTAGGCCACAGGTCAATGAAAAAGTTTTACAATTCCTTTGTTTTTGACTTGATTAACATGATTTCCATATTGTGGTGTGTTTAGAATCACCTTTCCCAGATTGTAGTGCGTCCTCTGCATGATACTGACCTTGTAGTGATTTGTAATTCAGCCTACACTGTATATACATTAGTCATAGATCATAGTAGTGACATTTCTAGAGAAGTGATTTTTTTTTCTCTTCAGTTTCAAGTTAGAGTTCTGTTAAGTATCCCTCCTAATTACTCGGTTTAAAGAAGCACCATACCAAATTGATTTTTTAAATAATTTTTAAATCGGGAAGGGGACAAGGGTTTTTCTTTATTTTTGATTTTATTTTATAAAAAACTATCAGTATATGTAACCAGAAATTAGGACCTATAAATGTCATGTAAGGTGCTGTATTACATCAAATAAGTTATAAAAGAGCAGGGCCCATGATATGATTCAATAAATCAACTTGGTATGGCTTAAAATACCCCACTTGTTCACCCCCAGCCCTCCCCGTCTCCTGTGAATTCTATACCTGTGCCCACTGTTCTTTTCAATCTCTTCCCTACTGTAGCAGTGTAGTGGGCTTTACATTTACAAAGAGAGAGAAGAAGCCTATTATGGCTGTAGTCAATATGGTTAAGTGTTGGAGAGAGTTTTTACCGCATGCTGCATGTTTTATTCCGTATTTTCAGTAGGTGTTATTTGTTATAGATTGGGTCTAGGTAGTGTTTATTTTTTAAAAAATGGGTAGGGAACAGGTAAATAGACCGTTTTTCAAAAGGGACTTATTTTTATAACTAAACAAGCCTCTTTTTATTTAAATCATGCATGTGACTGTCCTTTAGTACACCCAAATATGCCCTTGATTAACAGATGTTGTGATTTTATACCAAAGATATATCCTCATGTATGTGAAGTGTTGTCTTATATTGTCATTTCAACTCCATTCATTTAACATCGATGATAACTGTTGAATGGTTAGCTGGCATGTGGATGTAGTTTGCATGAATGAATCTTTTATGTCTTGTATGTCCTAGCAGTGAAACAAAAACCAGTAACACTATTGTTAGCAATCTCTATGCTTGATATATTGCAAACTGCATGTGATATTAAAAAATAATAATAAATAAATGGACTTACCAGCCTTTATGTGTTTCCAATAATTGTGGCCATGCCATGCGCATGATTTAGAATAAAAAAATTGGTTAAATACATTATGTCGGGGAAAAAATGATTGGTTTTTATAAGAAATCATCACATGCAGTTTGCTGGTGATAGGATGGCATAATGGATACTGGGTACCTGTCCTTTAATCTCATTGGCTTGAATACTGCAAACACTAAACTCTAGATATATTATAAACCTTCTACCTAAATGTGTCAATCTATTATTTCTGTCTTTCCAAAAACAGTGAATTTCTTGATCTATACTCTTGCTTTGTCTTAAAGCTTGTAACAACTCAAGGCTGCACTAAATTTCCAAATTGACTAATCAGTATTATTTTTTTCTTAATGTCAATCTATGTTCCACGTAAATTTCTAGTAATTCTAATTTTGAGTTTGACTCACAATAACATAATAGTTCTGTATGAATTAAAAAGTTTGCCTCATTTTTCATAATGGTACAAAAATATTTAAAAGTGACCTTTTGAGATAGGTTTGTTTAAAAGATGTCATAGTTGTGTTTTATTTAGATTAGTAGTTTGTTTGAAAATGTCAAAGTAGAAGGAATGCATCTAATAATTCATTGTAAGACCCAAACCCCCATCTTATTTCCCCTCTGTGTACTGGAATCTTTAACTGTACAAAGTGAAATAACTTTCCCAATTGTTGTTTTCCTTTGTACTTAAAAATCCAAAAAGAACTCTATCTCATCATCCATATACTCATGTCACTATTTTTTTTGCTTTTCTTACTTTCTTACAGAATAAATCATAGATTTTTAGGTAAGATTGCTCTGGAAGGATGCTCTAGATTTATTATTTTCAATCTTTCAATGTCATTTGATGTAAAGTGGTCTGTTATAACTTGGTTTTCTTTTACTTTTTGATTTGTATTAGTTGATGTATCATTGTACAACCAAAGGCAGAGTCTTACCAAATCACAACCTGAGCTCTTTGTGGGTTTAATATTAAGATGAACTTAAAATCCCCCATGGGAAAATTATGATTTGAACATGTGTACATTTTTCAGTTACACAATAAAAGAGTTTTGTTTTTAAAATGCAACAGTTGACATAGGCAATTAAGAGTTTTAGTACACTTATAAAGAATTGCCCTGCCTAAATAGTTTTATTCACAGACATGATGGCTTGTCCCATTAGGTAGAAAAGAGCTACTGTTCCTGTTTACAGATGTGCAAAGAAATCCAGTAATATAAATAATGGGTCCAAACCTTTATACTGAACTGAAAAAAAACCCAATTATTAAATACAAAACTTAACATAACATGCTTTTCTATAAAGGATAATTTTTGTTTATGATATATTCTTACCCCAAAGACTCTGCCTTACAATTTGATTCTATTAGAATGGCACTTTTTGTGTTCATGAAATATGAAAGTAAATTAGACTGCACCATAGAATATACGCAATTGTGGTATGTTTTACCGTTGAATCTGCAGTGGATGTTTACTATCTTGATAATTAGATGCACAAGAGAGAGAGAGAGAGAGATAGGTGCATGTGTCTAGATTGTCTGTAGATGCTATATCTATCATATCTAAAATGACAATTAATTCACAATATACAGGGGAAATGTTTCCTTTTCATCCAAAAAGTTGATGTTAGTGCACATGCATGGTTCAACGTAATTTATGCAAAGGGGTTGGGAAGGGGGGTTCAAAATAAAGCAGTCCACTGTAGTAGTTGATTTGAAACAACTCTAGACTTGAGCACTTGACTGACACAACCAGCACAGATTAGTGGTAGCAGTTTGATATCTCTGGCACTGCTTTTCTATCTAGTTCCACACTGGTTTCTGTTTTAATGAATTTGTTAAGGTATAGGTATGTTGGAGAGTGACTGTGTGCGACAGTGTGTGAATGGAAAAACGTCATTTCAATTTTTCACAAAAATTGTCGATTGGATTTATTTGTGATATCGAGTGTGGTGGTGGTGTACGTCACCCAATGACCCTTTAACCCCACAAATAGATTCAATTCTAATTCTGTATATATATATATGTTTCAACTTGCCTGTAAATATTGTGTGTGATTACATTTTTGTTGTGATGCCTTTTTTTGTTTTCTTCTTTTCCAGAACAACAAAATTCCAATTCAACATAAAGTAATTGTTTTTCATGAAATTTTAGCTAAGTTAGAATCTGTACAGAAAAACTAACTTACTCCATTTCCCAGCTCCATATCTATTTTTTAGAAATATTAACAGCTATTTGGCATAAAGGAATCAATTCTTATATCCCCCACTTTCTTTTTTACTGGATCTATTTCTGGTTCAAATCTTTATCTATGATACAAGCACATGGTATTATCAGCTGATAATTTCAAACTTGATAGAATGCCTGCTAATCCGACTACAATTTTCATTTTTTTAATTGCAAATTTTGGTAGTGTACATCTTTGTCTTCAAGCAAACCAAATGTATAGATGTTTTCTATGAATGTTTGCAATTAAAAAATTAAAAACATATTCCGATTCTATACAAAAATGTATCTTCACTTGTGGTCTTTATATGCAAATTATAATGAGTTTAGCGGTATCTTCACAACTAACAGATCATTAGGGAAGTGTCTCTTTGTTGGTGAATAGATTCCATAAGTACTTTTAGGGAAAAGTACTAGTAGTTGGTATCTCTTGTGTATAGGGTGATGGAAATGGAAATTTCCCCTTTTAAAGATGTGTAAATGGAAGGAGATGGGTGAGAGTATGATAAAGTTGTTAAGAGTGAATGTGGGGTGTTTTGTGGTATGATTTGTTGTGTTTATTTTTGTTTTTGTCAATTGTAACAATTAATTTGTTTGAAATTATGTGCTGTTAAGATTTTATGTTTGTAGTAAAAATGTACACGAATAAACTTGTACAAAAAAGTGTCTTGAGAGGAAGCTTGGTGTAAAATAATCACTGTTTTTATTCATATTGTTTGATTTGTATATATCTATGGCCTTTATTTTTTTTTTATTGAAAACATTGGATAAATATTATACCACAGTTAACATTTGTTTAAAACCTCTCTTTGATTTTTGATTTTAGGGTGAAGGTGGAAAATTTAGGCGTGCCCCATCATGGAGAAAGAAGTTCAGGTCAAAAGATAAAGATGGCAAAACTATTCCATCTGGTGAGGACCAAAATCGTCAACAGGAAGGTACTTCAGATCATTCCCCTCATCACCAGGGTGAGAATGCTTCAAAGGGAGCAGAAGATGGGGCATCTGGAACAAAATGAATTATCAAGCAACTTCTTCCTGGACCCAGTCATAATGTGGAAATGCATTCAATATAAGAATTAAAACCATTCAGGTCATCTAGAACAACTTCTCATCAACTATTATCATGTGACTTTTCCAATCGCTAGGACTTGGAAAGTTCTCTAAATGTTTGTGTTACCAATGATCTATGTGATTGTAAAAAAATACAGGGTGTCATGCCCTCTAGTGTTCAGTTTGAGAAATAAGATGTCAGTGTGACTCCATCACTAGATCTCAAAAATGTGCATCATGTTATTGTTTAGAGTATTTGATATGAAAATAAAAAAACATATATGATATCCATCAGAGTAGTATCAAATTGTGAAAAGTAGAAAAATGACCGACAGCACTTCTGTATTATGTAAGTGTTTTGTAAAATGTGAGTACTAGGAACGCCATCTAGTGAATCCTTGGGGGTGTCTTGTGAAAGGAACTTATTTATAATGTAAGCTGTTAAACATTTTCAAATCTGTGACAAGCTGTGTATAGGGTCACAACTATTAATTTTAAAATAAGCTGAATGAAGCAATGAATGTGATTGGTATGCACAAAGAGAAGAAGGAATAATTGTGAAAATAGAAGGCTATAGACTGCTCAACTCTCTGTAAATTATTTGTCTCTTTCTGTGTCGATGCACAGAAAAATAGGAGAAATAAAAATAAAGTCTGTCTTGTGCTTGCAAGGTGTCTGGTTTTAATCTATTTGAAGTATCTTCAATTGTAAACCAGAATAAATCATGCAATAATGACATTCAACTGTAATCCATACCAAATTGAAGAAGCAAACGCTTTTCTGTCATGGATACCTTGCAAGCATGGGAACTACTGTTTGTAGCATAGATTGTAGTGAAAAAAAATGTATGTCTGTACATAAAAGACAATCTTCACCACAAAAGATTGTAGGTAAATTAAAAGCATATTATAATATACACATGTATCATATATATAAAAACAAAAATCTGTGTACATAGTTAGTTTTTCAGTATCAACTTATCATCATCATGGAGAGGGGACTGACCTCTCCAAACATTGCACACGTCACCTCATTAGTATAGTTATTATGTGGTTAGTTCTATCACAAATGGATGGAGACCTACCGAACCGGACAGCGGTCATAGTGGCAGAGAGCTGGCTGATTCTGGTTTAAAAGATGTGATGTAAACTGTTACTCAAAGGGACATTGAGGTTTTTTTATGTTAAATATTCGACTATATTCTGCTGCTTGGAAATTCTCTGAGATTCGAATAGGAGATCAAAATATCTGCAGTTCACTTTAATCAACAAAATTTTAAACCTTGTAGACGAATTTTATGATGTTAGAAAGTTTATATTGTAAATTATTATGGGAGAAAAAAATCAATTGATATGAATTCATACATGCAATCAAAAAGATTTTTATCATTATTATTTTATAAGGTCCAAGATTTATTGTACAGTCAATTCTATTCTATTATATACAGAACAATTTATTGGTTCAAGGAAGCAGGTCATTTGTATTGGTACTTCATTTAGATATTACTGAAATATTTTACATTCAGATCAGGACCACTGGAAAATTGCTATTTATGAATCGTTAGGGACAAGAATTGTCAAAAGTGATTAAAATGAAAAAAATCTAGGGAATCTGACAACACTAAATGGTTTGTGACCAATATTTCTTGCAGATTTTCATTTTCTTTCATTATATTTAATGATTTTTGTCATCATCTTAGATGAAGTTGTCAATCGAAGATTACCCTTGATGTTCCCTGCCTCATCCATTTTTGATGAGGGAGAATCTCCATGCTAGTGAATGCGCATGGGGAACGGGATAATAGTAATTCTATGGAAAATCTGTTCGAGTACTTTATGGAAATAAAAAGAAAACAGTTACACCATAATTCAGTGGTTGAGTTTGGCTTCCTTTCCTTTCATGTTACTTATTACATTCTGTCACTTTTAAACAGCTTTAGAGATGCAACCTTTTATGGATATGTTTTACAATTTCTAGATATAAATTTGCTTTTTTTGTCAAATAATGTATTTAACTTTATGACTTTGAACATCAAAATAGGACATTTTTATCTTTAGACTAATCGCTTTACCATAGTGTGTTTCTAACTTCCCTTCAATAATTCAAGCAAATTGTTTAATGTTGAGCCTGTCTTAGTGTTAGTTATTTTCAATTAATAAGTTTGAATGACATTTTTAGTATACTATTCATTCCACTCAAAAAGCCAAAGACTAAACTACAGGGATTTTTTTACAATTACCCATTGCCTTCTCATAAAAATCATATCATTTTAGATAAGAATGCTCAACTCAGGACCCATGGCAAACTGGTCGCCAAATAATTGAGTCCACATGGACTCACAATTTAAAATATTCAAGTCACTTCTGTAAGACATGGTTCATTTCATTGTCCAGATATCAGTTCTGATATCAGAACATGGTAACTTGCTGTTAAATTATTACTCTGGGAAAAAATCTCTTCTTGTTTGACAACATCATTTACAGTAGCATTTGATGTACATAGTTTATAACATTTACTGTTTAAAACAGTTCATGATGCAAAAAAAAGTTATTAATTACACTTCAAATGCCTTCAAATTTTAATGAGGGTTCAAAAGTGGCAGAATCATTCACAGGAATCACATAAACCTGTCATCGTTAACAACTTCAGTGAATCCTTTGTATCATTTAACATTCAAAAATTCTAAGGAAACCGTTTAGGTTTTTATGCTCTAAATAATAATCTGTCCTTATTAATCATTTCATTGTGGTTTTCGTTGAGTTCCAGGGATTAAAAATTTATAAAAGATTGAAAAATCATAAAGGCGATAATAAAAATGACAAAATAGATAAATGGGAAATTTTCTTTTATTAATTATTTGGTTATCTGGTATGTTTTGGAAGGGCTGGCTCTTAAATTTTTCATGACCACTTGGCTGTCATAAATCTGAACAGCGGCTATCTAATGTTTTATCTCTCATCAAATTAGGGTTATAATAGAAGAGGAATAGAGACTTTTATGGCAGTATTCAGAAGTATGATTATGTACCTAATTGTAGATTTTTATGGTTTGATTATGAATATCATTATTATGTTTATTTCTACATTAATTCATATCAAACATTTTCTGTTAGGGTCTCTTTTAGATTTATTAAAGCCGTACCTAAAAACAGTCTTTTGATAATAATTTGAAAAGATTTGTTCTGTATGTTATGTACATAATTTTTCTTATTGCAGCTAATTGGAAAAGGGTCTA